>BGPT01001578.1:0-35538 GCA_003297045.1 Symbiodinium sp. clade C Y103
GACTACGACTACGACTACTACAAGTACTACTCTTCCTATTACTACTGCTACTACTAAAGCTAGTACTAGTCCTAGTACTAGTACTAGTACTACTAATACCAGTACTAGCCCTAGTCCTACTAGTACTAGTACCAATACTAGTACTAGTACTAATGCTACTACTACTACTACTACTATTACTACTACTACCACTACTACTACTACTACTACTTCTTCTACTTCTACTTCTACTACTACTACTACTACTACTACTATTACTACTACTACTACTTCTCCTGCTCCTGCTCCTGCTCTTGCTCCTGCTACTGCTACTGCTACTACTGCTGCTACTACTGCTACTGCTACTGCTACTGCTACTGCTACTGCTACTGCTACTGCTACTGCTACTGCTACTACTACTACTACTACTACTACTACTACTACTACTANAAGCATTGCATTGTGCGTTTGGAGATTCTTGGATATCCATCTTCCTGGTGTGGCTGCCAGTGTTGAACCCAGTTCACAATATACATATATATATATATTATGTATGTCAGTACACATATTCACATATTCATAAGCACGGACATATACATCCACATCAACATCACGTCATCATATACTATGTGAATTGTATATTATATCATTGTATTACATGATATACTCTTTTATCCCAACAGCACACACCGGCAAAGTCTGTCGCAGGACCTCCTCAACAGCACCACGGGCACGCCGCCATGGCTGTCCTACACGTCTGGAGCTCAATTTCATCATGTCATCACATGTCATCATTGAAATATGCTGCAAATAGCGCCAGATATGGCCAGATATGGTCAGATATGGCCAGATATGGTTAGCATGGCCAACTCCTGGCATTGACCCTTCAGATCAAACCACAGAAATTGGATGGAATTGGCTGAACTGGCCTCCATTTTCACATTTTTCGCTAACCTCGCTCTTCTGCGATCGCGCTCGGTTCCAGCGTCCTCCAGCAACTCCGTACAGACACACTGCTGGTCCCAGAGAGATCGAATTCATGCAATGTAGTGTATCCAAAAGGATCAAACATTCATGCAGAGATTTGAGCAGCCTCATGCCTGCACAACAAGAGCAATAAATCCCACAACAAGGGAAAGTTTTATGGAAGACTGTAAAGTCCTCTGGGTACAGCCGCTGTCGCTTCCATGCTGGAAGCACCAGTGTCCATGTCATTTGCCCTCTCAGGCAATCAATCTCGCTGTCACGAATCTGATGTCCATCTCAAGTGGCTGGGGTGGTTGTTCTGGTTGGAAATTCAGAAACTCACCTGTTTGATTCTACAATCGCCGTGTTTCAAATTTGATTTCTAGGAATCTCAAGCTTGAAGCTGGATATGCTTCCTTGAAAGCATGCTCAAACAAGCCAGCTTCATGGCTCATGTTGCGAGAGGCGTCTGATTTGTCGTCTTTACAGCCTTCCCAGGATTATTTCAGCAGCTAGAGAAAAAGGGCGGCAACGAAGAAGATGACAGCAGGTGCACATCGGCTGGCATTCTTTCCGGGCACCCTCTGTCCTAAGTGCATCTAAATGTGCTGCTGGCTACTCACTGGGGACGTGGCCCAACGCGGTTTCTCAGAATACTGAGCTCAAAGATCCTCGTGAATGCAGCAATCATCAGTCTGGATCCATCTCCCTTTACTACACTAGCAGTCGCACCGCCTCAACAGGACTGCATACCCGTGCAAACCCATGCAGCCAATAATAAAGCAATTACAGTACCAATTGCATGGCTGAGATTGGCTGAGTATGTTTGGATGTTCCACTTGAAGGTGTCCTCGTCGCCACCGGCTGCATCAGAAAAATCCTCTAACAACTAGGCAAAGACCAGAAACCACTGTGGGTTGGATACTTTGAGCAACAGTGCGGCAGTGAGGATTGCGAGCACAAGAGAAATTGAGCACGAAGCATGGCATGGGCTTTTCCAGATTCAGGATAATGAATGACTAGAAATAGAAAGTACCAAAACCTGATGCCAAGGGTAAGGAACTAAAGCTAGCAGGGTGGGTACAAGAAAGGAAGAGGAGGGGCAGGAGGAGCAGGAGGACAACAGGGATTTGACAATGCTGCCATATCATGGTCATGAATACACCGCTACTGACGAGGGGTGGGAAGGGGGGGAGTTTAGGGACATGACCGTGACGTGATGACATGGATGGGTGCAAATGCACTCTTGAGTTGCAAATCATCAAATCCTAGCGCACCCGTGCAGCCCGCTTTGTACCGCGCAAGCAGGTTGTCCGTCTTTGGCTGAACTATGCCTGCCTTTGTAGGAATCGTGGACCAATGCCAAAGAACTTGGCACTCCCAAATGGAGCCAGCCACTCTCGCTTTTCGTCCAGGAAGCATGACTGGTTCAAGAGTCCAAGAGCGACACTTGTAGCTGATGGTCACGTCTGTCATAAACTGTTTGAAACAACTTTTTCGGGTCACCATTGTGGCTTCCTTCCAAGCAAGGCAATTGCTGATGGCCCACATGAGTCATTCCTAAAGGCTGTGTACAAGGTATCGGATTGTATCGGATTCAGCTCTGCAACAGGATGGCTGTTCTGCAAACATACCTCCCTCAACTCTTCCTTCATTCTACAGACGTTCGAGTACTGGAGCATGCGTGCATGCACAATGCAATGCAGACTGCCCACGACCACAATGCCTGGTAAGATTTTTTCGGGCTATCATATTTCATCATGTTATATACATATATTTATGTACATATGTTATATATCATTGTTGATTTATGTAATTTTGTATACATATATTTCATTGCCGTTGTTCTATCCCTTTCATATTGATGAAAAGCAGGAGACGGACTTTGGACAGGACTGCCATCCCAGTTCGTACTCCAAAATCCTCCAGTTCTCTGGGGCGTCATCAAAACTTCCAGGAGACAATGCTCTCAATTGGCCTTGCCCATGTCGGCCTTGTCTGGCTGCAAGGGACATCCATGGCCATTCACTGGAGTCAAAGTTGAAAGTCTTCCAAAGGATTGATATGCTACAAACAGTTCTGAAAGAGAGTTACACCTCTGCCCCAAAGAGCTGAATGAACAAATTCTTTTTCCTGATCAAAAACACTAAGATTGATGAGAGGATGCGCGTGTGCCTTCTGACTGTAGCTCCGGAAAAGCTCGTAGGCACTGTACAGCATGGGAAAGAAATTTTGGCCATGTTCCAAGGTGTTCCAAGTTTGGAAAGGCACTCAGCTGATGGCAGGACTTGCTTCGCGCACTTTGCTGACAACTTCAGCGAAAGTTCATTTTCATGTTGGCTTCACCTCAGTGAACAGGACAGGAAGATGAAGACTCAATGATGACACAATGAGGACGCATGCGACTCAACTGCTGGAGAAAAAGTTCTCCCTGGCTCTGGTGCTCTTGATGCTCTTGTGGTTTGTTTTTTGAGTTCCTGTATGTCAGGATCTCAGACAGGCACGCCAGTGATGCAGGTTGGTGCTCACCTTTGTACAGTGGCCAGATTCAGAAAGGATACAATGTCAGATATGGAATTACTTTGTTGTCATCTTTCGGTAATGAACTTCCAGCGGTATCAAGGCGTCACGCTCAATAAACCCCTGGAGACCATTGTAGACCATGGTAGACCATTGTATTCGTGAGTTTCGAATGGTTTCCCAGTGTAGCGATGTGTAGCCAGTCACTGCTTTGAAAGTAGACTTTGGTCGTTGGAAACCTGGAAGCCTGGGAACTGGGGGCCCCAGACTCTTCTTTGCCTTCTTCGTCTTCGCCACCAAGGTCCATGTCGTCCATTCCACCCATTCCACCCATTCCACCCAGGTCCATGCCGCCCATGCCGCCCATTCCACCCATGCCGCCCATGCCGCCCATGCCGCCCATCATCGACGCAAGGTCCTTGTCACACTAGCCAGCGGCTATCAAGTTCACACAAACAAGATCAAACAAATATATTTTCTGTTTGTGATACAGTGATACAGAATCCGCCGGCCTGCCGGCGTGTCTGATTGGAAGGTGTTGTTCCTGTTTTGTTCTTGGCTTGTACTTGTTCCTTTGTTCTCCTGCGGCAGCTTTTTGCCAAGTCTGAATCAACCCTCCCCTCCCCCCCTCCCCCCNACTAATACTAGTACTAGCCCTAGTCCTACTAGTACTAGTACCAATACTAGTACTAGTACTAATGCTACTACTACTACTACTACTACTACTACTATTACTACTACTACTACTACTACTACTATTACTACTACTACTACTACTACTACGACTACTACTACTACTGCTACTACTACTGCTACTACTACTACTACTACTACTACTTCTACTTCTACTACTACTACTACTACTACTACTGCTCCTGCTCCTGCTCCTGCTCCTGCTCTTGCTCCTGCTACTGCTACTGCTAGTACTGCTGCTACTACTGCTACTGCTACTGCTACAGCTACTACTGCTACTGCTGCTGCTGCTACTAGCACTTCTACCCCTGCTCCTGCTCCTACTCCCAATACCACATTAAATGCTCAATGCAATCTGCTCAATACCCAAGTCCCAGAAGTCGCAAGAAAAGACTGCCAATTGCCCATGGCCGGCGGGCTTGCCGTAGGCAATTAAATNATGCTCAATGCAATCTGCTCAATACCCAAGTCCCAGAAGTCGCAAGAAAAGACTGCCAATTGCCCATGGCCGGCGGGCTTGCCGTAGGCAATTAAATATATTTTGCATATTGCAGAGCGGAACCCTGTAAATTCACATCCTTGCAGTAGATTCGATTCTCCGATCCTACGTCTTGCAGCATCTCGCTGATTCTTCGTACGTCAGAGATCTTCCAAGTTCAGAGACTGAGTACCTGGCCATGCCACCAAGGCCACCCATACCTGGCATGCCGCCCATGCCTGGCATGCCACCCATACCACCCATGCCACCACCCTCTTCTTCATCATCACCACCTGCGCCACGCTTTGGCAAAGCAGAGTTTAGAACGTCAACACGTCCAATGCGCAACTTCGTGTTTTGATAGCACGCTTCTTTGCAAACAAATGAATACAATTTTGTTTGCCCTGCCACTCAAGACCTCCGCCACCAGAAGATTCCTGCAGCTTGAACCATGGCTTCTCCTCCTTTCAAGAATGCGTTCTTTTGAGAATCCATGCTCTCAACTGGAGCATCACATCGTACCGGTCACCTGGTGCATGGTTACCACAGCCACTGCGTCCGACACGAATGGTCCTTCTTCACCAACTTGAGGACCACCATGCCTTGCAATCAGGTCAAAGGGGTGGCGAGTTGGCAGTGAAAACAGCCGCATGTCACAGCCAAGGAACCCTTGCCCTTCTTCTGATTCACCTGTTCCGGGCATTTTGACAGAGATTCTGGGTACTGTATATACTGTAACTGTAACTTTCTAAAATCTTTGCTGTCCATGACCATTCAAAATGAAGCAATTCACTGGGCGAGCCTTGACTCCATCAATTTCATGTGCAAGGTCCTTCAGTGCGAATGTTCTTTTCCTTCCAGCGACCTGGATCCAAGGCTCTGCAACCAGTCGTGCCTTGAAGAGTGACATGGAACTCATTGAACGGATTGAAGGCACGACTGAAGTCGATTCAAGTTGATTGAAGCAACTAAGAACCTATTTTTACCATTTTTAACCTCTTGATTTGTCAATCCTTTGTCAATGAACTCCACAAGCCATCCAAGCCTCGGTGATGGTCAGGGAGACATCCGTCTCACCAGATGTTGCCTTTCGACGGGAAAGTGACGGGTATGGAAGGAGATCTAAGGAGAAGATGTTGCATACCAGAAGTGTATAAGAATGTTATCAAGCGATCAAAAGGACCAAACATATATGCAGCTGTTCAAATGATTTAAATTGATTTAAATGAAACAAGCATCAATCATCCTTAACAATTCTTCAGGAATGTTCTCTTGCCTGGAACATATCTTCGGTGCAGGCATCAAGGCCATCGAGCTCAATGTAAATGCTGACCTGCATCCCAAATGGCCAAGACATGCCAAGACCCAAAGCAAGGACAAAACGAAGAAAGGACGAAACAAAGAAACACCACGAAACAACACTTGTATGCGCCTGCTTCTTTCCATCTCCCCAGCTGTACTTCGTGATTGCATCGCCAGCACTGCTCATGTCCTACGAAAACCCGCCTACCTTGCGCTTGGATGCACTTGGCCTACTCGGATAAATGAAGTTTAAAGTTTTGCTCACGTGCAACATCTATCATTGTCTATCATGCTTCACACGTGTGTACAGGCATGCAAACGTAAAACGTCATAAAGGTACGGTAAGCATTCTACGTGGAAAGAAATTTAGAAATAAACTACCCCTCGATAAAAACAGCGTATCAGGTCCTTGTCTGCGTCAGTGTTGGATTTCTTCTTGTCGTCCCACTGGTATTTCCCAGTCACGGTGCCCTACAAAGTGTCACCAAGTTTTGTAACGGAGTCTTCCGCTACAGTACTTGCAGTATACAGACCAAGAAGTAGACTAAAAATGGACCCATGTAGCTGAAATACTTAGTTTGCACAGCTTGCAGATCCATTCAATTTTGAGTCTGAGCAACCTGATCTCTCACATGACAAGCCCTGCCTCCCATTTGGGAGGAGCATCTGCCAGAGCTGCCTTGCAAAAGGCTCATCTTCTGCAGGAGACGAAATGCACACTGACATGTTGTTTGATGCATAAATTCTTATCCTTGCGTGTTCTTTGTCAGGTTGGAGCAGTGCTCCTCATGACCGACCAGTACTAAAGGTACGCCTTGAAGGCTGGGTTCCCCACAATGCCAGGCAAAATCTTGCCCTCCATCAACTCAAGAGAAGCACCGCCACCGGTTGAGACGAACGAGACCTTGTCCTCTCCGAAGCGGCAACGGATATTGTCCGCGCTGTCAAGCAAGTGCAGGCTACTGGATCTTACAGGTCCCCAAACAGAGCGACCTTTTGGAAGAAACTTCCCGCCCAAGAAATTGAACGACTATCATTTTTCTATAGTATATTATAGTCTTTATAGTATATGACTCTGATAGTTGGCCAAAGACTCACCCTTGATAATTGATTGATGTTTAGGACTGTGTTGCTGTGAAATCAGATGTGCTTCTGTGTCTAACTTGTAGATGTTTTGGTCTGTCCTCCATGTTCCACTTGGCAGCAGCAGTGGCCGAGTCGCCACCACCAATAATGCCGACACCACCTCCAAAAGCGCAGGCTGAGTCCATCTGTCTTCTTCTTGGAGATGACTTAGAGATGCATCATGTCATGAGAGCAGTCCCCTGTCGGCGTTCTTCTGACCGGTCTGTCTTAGCAGTAGCCCCAGTACGTCTTCTCTTCAGCAAGTGAAGGGTACATAGCGGCATTCGCAAAGCTTGTCAACAGAATTCACATCAAATCTTTGAACCAAAGGTTTCAAATTTCACTGCCTGAGGCATGAAGATCTGCAACCGCTTCCAGCAGCGCCTAGCCGGCACTGTCTGACCAGCTGTCTGGTAGGAATTGCTTCATACAATGTTTTGAGTGAAAAAATGCACCGTTCAAGTTCACAACATGGACCATTTGAAATGATATTTGAATGAGTTTCGAGAGGATTACATCCAGATTCTGCCCGTGCCTTGGTTCCCTTGGAGAAGTTGTCGAATTCAAAAACGCCAGCTGGCCCATTCCAAACTACCTCGATAGGCAATGGGTGGTCGGCATACTGCAAAGTATCAGTGGGATTCAGTGGGTGTGGTGTACTTTGCCGACCACCTGAGGTCCTCTTATGTCCTCTTTAGAGCCCTACGGTCTTGGCAGCTTTCACTTTGCTGGCAAAAAGCTCCATGCCTTGGAGATGTGCAAAAGTGTTCAAGCTTATTCAAGCTTTATATTATTCAAATTCGATCTGTTCCAGTATGATCATCAATGAGATCAAGATTCGTTGAATACATGCTTTGCCCTGCTTCAAGTCAAGTGGACGGCTCTATAGACTCTTTCGTTGGAGAATTCTTCAAACTAAATAAGTTCAAGCAATGATGATTTGCCATGTTGGCACTCACGAGTAGTTGAACTGAGAGATTCAGACTCTTGGGTCCACAGTCCATACCTCCAGCAATGATGTGTCACAAGACTAGCATGTGGTATGCTGTCATTAAGCTGATATGAATACTAGCCGTATCAGACTGTCAGCCCAAATCTCTAGCTCTGACAAGAGCTAACATGACAACTCTGCTCAAGCCTCTTCGCATCTGTTCACTAGAATAGCCTCACGCCTTCCCAGTCATCTGGGATGCCCTCCTCCTTTGTGACAAGTTTGGTCTCCTGTTTGTGCCAGATTCAGCACAGGGGCAGCTCTCGAACTTTCAAACTGTCATTGCTGGATTCTTGCAGAGGAGACAAGGAGGATGAAGGCTACTCGGAGGTCTGCAAACTGTTCAAGAGGGGCTATGCTAGAAAGCGTTGCAATCTGCTACAACACACTTGACAGGCTTTGACGGCCCATACCTGATCGTTCTTGAACTCTTTTCCACAGAGCCAGTCGATGGGCAAGGTGACCTTGGATCTTGCCCTCTACTTTCAGAGAGATGTAGAGAGAGAGAGAGAGAGACTCTGTCAAGGTGTCAAGGTGGCAATGAAACTGCGCTTCAAAATAGCTATGTCGCCACTTGGACTTTTTAGTTTCTGGCCTCGCAGCCCTTGGCTGCAGCCTTGTCCAGCATACCCTGCACAATATCTGCGCCTTAAAGCATGTCAAATAACTTTTGTTTCTCGAAAATCACAGACTGCAATGACTCTATGCCCCTTTTGTCTTCGTGGCAAAGGCGTTCTTCAGTTTGCGCTGCGAGTGTGTGTGTGTGTGCAAACATCTTGACACAAGCTCCAGACCCTTCTTGTCGAAAAGGCTCTTGCCTGGGTGGAGCTTTCTGCTTCTTACAATGAAAGTCAGGGATGTAAAAATGGTTGAGCAATGTCAAGATATGTTGAGCATGATTAAGTCAATTTCAGACTCTCAACTCGCAACTGCATTTTCGGGTACGGTATGGACTTGAATAAAATCTGCTTGACCACACACCTTTGAAAGCAAATAGCCCTGTGCCACCAAGGGTAAGGCCAATCTTCATTCCGAAGCATTGCCTTGGCACTGGATACCAACATGAGAACAGTCTGATGAGCTGGTGACTGCTCTGTAGAGCAAGAAAGTGAACCGCAAAGCCGATATTGATCAATTTGAATCGATATCGTATCGAAGTTGATTCAAATTGATTCAGATTGTCTTGCCTGCTCACAGCTGCCCACGCTGTTGAGTCAGTCTTGAGTTAGAATTCCAATCCTTTCCTTCTGCCTTGATAGTCTTGAAGTCAAGCTTGGGCTGTCCATTCTTTCCGTGCGAGCTATGGTTATGACCACTCCCATGTATTGGTTCAAACAAGACGCTATTCCAAAGCAACCAAGTTGCTTCAAGAAGGTGTAGGCCATGCCGCCACAGATGATGATGCCATCTGCCTTGTCAATCAGATTCTCGATGAGCTTGATCCTGCAGAGGTTTCCATTGCTTCTTGTCTAAACAATTGCCAGCCTGCATTTATTTCGTTCACTTCACATCTTCAAAATTCTTCAAGAATAGGTTCTCCATCTGAATCTGTTTTTGAATTGAAAACAATGTCAACTCAGAGGGAGGCTTGTCGTTGATCTTTGCACCACCAACGATTGCCACTAATGGCCGAGCAGGAGTGCTCCTTGGGAAAGGCTTTGCTGTTGGAGACCGATGAAACGTGTAAAACATGTAAATGTAGAGAAACTCATGCTTTTGAAGTCACGCTCTGCATTTTGCAAGTCAGCTTGTATAAATGCTTCAAAGGCTGTCGAAAGGCGTTGAGATCATCCACTCAAGGTGATGAATGAATGTGTGTACTATCAATGATGCCTTTGAATTGTTGATTCAGTGTCATCCGTGAAGCAAGAACGATATTCTACGCTTTATTGCATGCCAAGGAGATGTCAGCTTGCCCCATCCAGGTCACGTTGCAAGGAAGATGTTCAAAGATGTTGAAAAGCCATCATCTCTGGAACAGTGCGGATTGAAACTGGATCTCTAAGAGTCCCTTCGCTTTGGGCACCCTGGCAAGACCTGTGAGAATGCTTTCAGCTCCTTCTCGATCAACAAACCTGCAACCTTCGACGGAATGGTTTCACGTTCACCATACGAGGCTTTCTGGAGCACACAAGCTTGCGGGACTAATCCATTCAGAAAATGTACAAAGATGCAATCAAAATATGACAGGAACAAAAGCTTGGGTGATATCACGAATGGGAAGGGAAGTTTGAGAGAATCCTGTGAGGCATGATGTGGCGAAATCATCGGAATCGACGGTCATAGACCACAAACTGAATTCGCTTCGAATCGGAAACAAAACACGTCCGGCTTTGGTCTCTAACATCCCAGACACCTCTGGACCTCAACAAAAATCACCTTCAGAATCTTCTGCAACCTTCAACTGAAGGTAGCTCACCTTGTGTAAAGGTTACTTGAACTATTTTTGCCTGGGACACCTTGAGGACTGGGTGGAACCTACCTGGAAGTTGCCCCACAGCGGAGATATAAAGACCATAAATGACCATAATTCTCTTTGGCGAGAAACAACATGAAAGATTTGGCAATGTGCAGTGAGTTCAGATGAAACCTCTGTCCTGAGATTTGCCCAATTTGCCGGCCTTCTCAGGCAGATTGCAGCCCACCATCGACCTTTCACGAATCCATCTGGAATTTTCTGGATAGTGGATTTGAAAATTGTTGAAATCCTTTCAAAAAAGGAAAGTGCGCAGGGCCTTTTTGCCTTGATCAAGGTTTCAACACGTTGCAATTACTGATGCTCCAAGTCCTGGACGAGTGCGCTCTATGTGCCGTCCCAAAGGCATCATTGACGTAGACATCACCTGAAACCACGGATATACCACGGATACTCTAGGCATCACCTACTAAGATCAAGCGTTTGTACGCCCGGGCTCTGAAATCTTTGGGGAACTTTTCCAGTTAAAACAATGACACGGTTGGTGCAGAGGTTCGAAATTGAAGAATTTAGTGCTTTGAAAAAGATATTGAAGGGGGTAAGTGAGACTTGCAAAACAATCAAGCTGTGAGATTCATGAATGTGGGTGAAAGATGGTGAAAGGTGAGCGCGTTCATGTGTACTGTACCCATCTTCTACCCAGATACCGGCGTTTGAATGAGATAGCTGCTAGCTTTTGTCTCGCAAGCGATTGCGTGGTTGTGACTGCAGGTAGATTTCTCGATCAATCAAAATCTTGATTTTTGAATCTTAAAGCAATGAAGCATGAACTATTAGTGCAAGAAAGACCGTATTTTTCAGCACTGATCCCATCAGACGTCTGCATCTACAAATGCACTCGAATTTGATAACTACAGTAGTAACTAGACCTTGCAACGGTTGGTCTGCGACGCTATCTTTTTCACAGGAACATGTTGCACGGCATGGTCTGTCCAAAAGATCTCTGGGTCCATGCCGATCCGGCGTGAGCAGCGGTCACCACGCAGAGCCAGATGCAAGTTCAATCCAATACGTGGAAGTAAAATGTACGTACGACAATGATATTGCCTTTCTTCATAGATGTCTGTGAAACTGAAACTCCATCAACGACCTGTGTTTATGACTTCGCTTCTGCGATCCGACCATCCACTTGGAAATTAAACAGTACTGAGCTGATTGACCGAGCTGCCGCCAAAGAATTCCTGTCAGCTGAATCAAAGAACTGCAAATGGAAAAACTTCATTCTGGAAGCTTCCAGTTTTGGTGTGCCGGAAGGATTTACAGGAATTGGAACAGCACGTTACGCTAAGGCAGCACAAATTGCATCTCTGCTTCCATGCTAAAATATTATAAAGAATTACCAAAATGTGTAAATACTTTGAAAGTACTTGAAAAGCAAACGAGCATCCTGAAACAGCTCAACCTCAAAATGGTTGCATGGCAAGCACAAAACTCTTGGAAAACTTAGAGACCGACGTGGCCTCTGCAGGAGATTTGTATCTTTCCCTCATCAAGGCATGTGGCCACTCAGGCCACTTGAGCCGTTTGAGCATGCCATGCGATTGGCCGCTCACTTGGTGGACTTCAGGTTCTGGATCTCTGATTTCAACTGCTCAATCTCGCGCTGCTGGTTGTCAATCTGGCGCTCATCCTACGCTGGGCATTTCACAGCTCTCAGGCCAAGAAGAATCATCAACAAGAAGCATACCAGTATGCAAAGCTATAAGGCTATAAGATCTATAAGATCTATATATAAGATCTATATAAGATCTATAAGCTATGCCACCATGAGAATCCAACAATACACTCTCCATGCATCTGGGCGCAAATCGGCGTAAACACATTTTCGCAAGCGGTTGCTTTTTCATCCTGACGCTGCGCCTGACGCTGCTGGTTCTCCAGGAGTCTGTCGGTGTTGGTGGGTCCGCTGTGGTGCCCTGAGAAATTCTGTCGCAGGAAATTGGCAAAGTGCGGCAAAGAATACAACTGAGATCAACTGACATCAGCTGACCACAGACATCAGCTGACAACAATTAACCAAAACCAAAGCATTTCTATGTGGATGTAGATAGTATGATAGACTCACACTTCTATTGGAATTTGTTGCATTGTCTTCAATTCCTTCTGCACGGACTTTGAATGGAACTAGGATGGAAATTCACCAGACTACAGAAGTTCCCGCCTCCTGTGATGGCGTTGTTGATGGCCCCTCCAATGACAGTTCCAACGACCACATCGCCAAGGGTAGGAGCAGGTGCCACGACCACCTCAGGTACATGATCCTTCTCAATGGGAATGACAACCAATCGCAACCACTGCTGGCTGCAAATCCCTGAAAAAGAAGAGTTTTGTAGAAACTGGCGGGCTTGGACTTACATTGACCTGACATTTGTGGAAGCACTTGCCAGCATCTACCAACCTCACTGTTGCCAAAGGTTAACTCCGCTCTCAGCTCCAAACCGGGGCAGGAGCGAAGCCAACTCCCATGCCCATTCCCATAGGTGGAGCAGCAACCACAGGTGGCGGAGCAATGACCGTGGTCTTGTTGATCACGGTGGTCCTGGAAAGAGATGGAAAGTGGACAAAACAATGATAGTATCTCAACATATCTCAAGAGAAAGACCATCACAGACCATACCATACTTCACCAGTGTCTGTGAACCACAAACAGCAGCGAGAGAGAGAGAGAGAGAGAGTGACCGAGAGAGAGACAGAGGCTTCCTGCATGGCAAACGTGTTCATTGTCAAAGGTTTCAAGCCACATCTCATTTTCCTGTAGTCCATCGAGAAACTGCGGTATGCAACTACCATCTAGGATGGACAAAATACCGAAAGGCACAAAAACACTCCCCTCAACTGCCGCGGTCTTGCTGCTGCTGCTGCTGCTGGCAACAGGAGCACGAGGAGGTGGCCGGCTACGAGCAGCTGGGGCAGAACCACCAATACGGCCACCGGAGCGTGCGGCCTGGGCCTCCTCGCGAAGTTGCTCGTCCCAGTCGTCTATGCTTCACTCGCTGCAAGATTGAACCAGCAACACCCGTACCACGCAAATACATCGCAAAAACGTCCAAGTGTATCTGAACATCTCATTAGATTTTGTCAGGCTCAAAATTGGGTTGCTTGTCTTCGACGTGCAACACGGGGCAAAATAAAATGAACCAACATGAAGCAAACATGAAGCAACAGAAGCCCGAGCCTGCACGGGCAGCCACACAAGTGCCAACGCAGCCATCATGGACAGAAAGGCGCCACCCACTCGAAGGGGGCTCTGCTCAGGAGCCTTCAGGTTGAATGCCCGAAGCCATTTTGCAGTCATTTCACAAAACACTTTGCGACTGTGTTGGCATCAGGTTGCATCGGTTTCATTCACTCCAGTTCCTTGGACTTTATGTCATTTATGTCGTTGAATCTTGCTGTCTAGTCAAGTCTACTCCACGTTCCCGGTGCAAGGATCTGCCCAGTGTGCATTTCCCTGGCCTGCACTCCAACACATACTCCAACACATATTGCAACACATACTTCATCGCATACTTCACCATTCAAATCCATTCAACATAATCAACTCAGCAAGATCCCCACATTCACAGCGGCCGTGAACCGTTGTGAGTCTCTAGGGTGTCTTTTGACTTCCATGGCATCATGGCCCCATGGCCTGGTGTTCTGGCTCCTTGAGACTGGCTCGGAGCGACACGCGGGTCTTGGGCTCAGCTGGGACCACTGGGCCGATGAAGGCAATGGCGCCAAGTGCTGCGGCGGCGAGAGCCTAGGCACAGGGCCGTGGGTGATTGGTTGAATTCGGTTGAATGCCTTGTGTAAATTCTGCTGCCGGCGCCAAACCCGCGACAACAATGTTGTGACTAAGCTCCCTACCAAAATGCGCATCATGTCAACTGGAGGGGTTGCACGTGCGGAAAATCTTGAAGCCAAGTGCTGCAGGTACGGAGTGGTAAAGGCTTCTCTTGCTGATTCACACTGAGTCCGTGCACATGCTGAAAATAAATAAGGTGCATCCCGTGCGTTTATTCTGTGTGGATTTCCTTGTGGTTTGTTGATATTCGTCCTTCAACGTGTCCTCTTATTCTCGAAACTGAGGCGCCCGGCCAAGCTTCGACAGCGATGCTCGGAAAGCCTCAAGTTTAATCCAGAGTCAGAATCAAAAGAAATTCATCCTTGCATTGTTGATCTGAAATCCATGACAATCCAAGTCTGAAAAAGGGCAGCGGAGTGCCTTAAACTAGATATCATTAAACTAGATATCCTCTACTGTCCGAACTACGGTCCTTTGCGTCTTGAACCGCGTAGAACTTTAGTCCTTGAAAGGATGTTTATTTCAGAGTCACAGACTGAAGTGACTAAAGTCTTTACATTCTTTTATATTCTTTTACGTATTTCTACCGTAGTTACACCGAACACCAACTCGACACCAAACACATTGCCGTCGAGTTCTCGAAATCGTGCTCCAGGCCTTCACCTCATCGTCGCCGGCCTTGATCTCCTTCTTCTCGCCTCGGTGTCCAAATTCTCCAATTCGAAAGACGAAAAGGTATTGCTCTATATCTGGAATCTATATTGATCGAAAAGGAGTTAAATAAGTTGACTCAAGTTAAGTCAGTCTGCCACCCCCTGGAAAAGGCCAAGGCCACGATTGGATTATGCATATTTATATAAGTGATTATGCTGCAGGAAATTTTGGATGCAAGGCATGAGTCGCATGTGAAATATCAGGTGCTTGGAGCTCAGAAGGATCCTTTTTGTCTCTCAGCCACTGCTTCAAGCACCCAATAAGTGCGTGCTCGGACTTGTGATACCTGCGCACGCATTGCAAGCGTCATAGAACTGTTGAGGTACAGGGCACTCTCTAATATTGTTTGATACAGTATCTGTCATCCACCTCTTGAGCATCTATTTGTACGTGAGTTGTGGAATGGTTTGTCATGTCTGCCTTCTCAAATGATGAAGCATGTCCAGCATAGGCTCAAAGAGATGCACCAAACAGCAGTGCTCTAACGGATTCCTCAGCATGGAACAAGAATTACTCTCACTGTCTCTCACTGTCTCTCACTGTACTTCAAAATCTTCAAAAGGCTGCTTTTGACACAGTCCAACATGTCCAACCGTTGTCCAACCAGCAAAACTCTTAGTCCAAGCTGCCAGTCTGCATTGAACCAGCCTCGGGAGGCCCTAGCCCACGACTGACGCTTTAAAGTTAGCATGGTTTGAAAAAGAAATCATCTTGTGGTAACATGTTCTAACTTCCAACTGCAACCGCGCAACCACGTAGAAATTGAAGATCTTCCCAGGCCTGTCGCAAATTCACTCTTTCTCACGGAGTCACAAGGCCAAAACATGATCTTGCATATTCCTGCAATGGAGCAAGACATGATCAAAAGAGCGAATACTTCCTGCAAACGGTGTGTGCGAGAGAGTAAGTCCACACAAGTCCACCGAAAGCTTCACAGCAAATGTACCGGCCGCTTAATGGACTCTCATGCGCCAAACGATCCTTGTACACGAGTTCCAGGTTCATGCCAATTTGCGCCAGCATAGCAACTCTAGCATGAAAGGATAGAAGGCAGAGGCGGGCCTGACAACAGGCTTCAAGCGCTAAGCCTCTAAAGCATTATCTTGTGTTCGCAAAGGACACAACAAGGACACAAAAGGACACAAATCACACAAATCATGGATCTTTATGGCAACTTTTTGTGCCAAGTTGCAGCAACAGCATGGAATTGCAGGTGCAGCTTCCTGGAAACTCAAAGCGATGCGTCGCAAAAACGACCCTACTAGTACCTGTCTTCGTCTACATGTCCTCTCATCGGGTGATATATAGTTTAGAGACATGTTTGTTTTCCACAACTTGTCCATTTCTGCGCCCATCTTGCCCCTACTGAAGCCGTTTAATTTTGAAGAGTGTGACTGGTCCACAGCCTGCAAGTTTCTTGTAGCTGTTGGATTTCATGCTCCGACGGCTCACCCTTCATGGCCAACGTTGCCCTTGGCAAAACATCAAGGCCAAGCAGCACAAAGATCCAAGAGCAAACGAAATTTCAACAATTCAAAACATATTCATTGCGGAAAAACAATTCTGACGTGTTGTGTCGAAAACATACTTGCGGAAACCTCTACGTTTGCCGGCCCCCCCGTCTGCATCCCCCACCAAAGCCAACATGCAAAAGGTACAACGGTAAAACAGGATAGATCTGGCTCATGCATTGGGCGACTACCCCTCATCATCTTGGATCAATTCTATGGAGGATGGAACTCTATTGACGTCTGATGCCCCGCAACTTGATCCCTCGTTGCCGAAGTGCACGGATCTTTCAAGGAGATCCACAGAATCTATGTCCTGGACCATTACCGGCTTCGAAGAGCACATCGCAATTTGTCAAATTGACATCACTCTCTGCCTCTTTTCTTTATCCTGATGTTCTGTCAAGTTGGAGCTGCATCCCATGACATGGGTCATGACTCGTCCATCCACATTTGCTACCCTTCAGCTCCTGACTACTGCCGCAATGACTGCACGTTTCGTTCGGAAGCAGCCGTTCTCTGTCACAGCACGCCTGTCAGCAAAATACATTGACTGCGCTGAACTTGGAGCATCATCGCATGATTATATATGTACTGCACATATTGCATGTCATTGACACAACTAGCAAAAGCACCGCAGTGCTGCGGCAGTCCAGTCTTTTCATAGCAAGCACGGATGGTCTGAATAAGATTTGTATAGTCGTAGTATGTTGTAGTGAAATGTCGTGACACCAAAAAAGTGTAAAGAAGTACTCTCGCTCTCAGCACGAAAAGTGCAGTGGACCGCTGACTTGACCGTGACCGCGTCTGGCGATTGTCTAGGGCCAGAACCCTCCCAGCGAGCACATCTTCAGGTAGGCTGCAAAGATCGCAGGCACAGTCAAAGAAATAACGATGCCGCAAGAATTGCTGCCTCGCATCAAGTCACGCAAAGTTTTTGAAAGCTGTTGTGAGCTCTCAAGCAATCCCTGTGCTAAGTGGAAGACGGCAACCGCAGAAAGATCAGGGGGACAGCCAACAAACGACTCTTGAGTTTGCAGCAACAGTTGCAGCTGCAACATGCTGTAAGCACCACGTCCAAAACAAACATCAACCGTTGCCTCGGCTCTCGAGACAGTAGTGAATCGCCAAGGTAGGAGAAACACACCTGGTGTGAGGGCGGACGTTGAAGCCAACAGAAGAGAGTCTTCACATTCAAAATCATACCATAGCAAATCCCTAGTGACTCTAGTGTGCAAGAATGCAGATGGCAAGAATGGGGATGATGCTTCTAATGGAAAGACTGAGGCAAGTCGGCCTTCTCTCCTTGAGCGACTGGTTTGATCACTCTCACCTTCATATGACCTTGCTCGTTGACGCCGTACTCAGCATTTGGCGCGCAGGAGTGATTGAACCTTCGACCGCTTGAAACATCTTGCAGAGAGTTAATTCTGACTGCAAACATCTGTGCAAAGGTCTCTCATACCCAGCATTGGTCATGTCAGTCAATCGACATTGATGATGAAATCGATGATGATGAAATTGATGATGATGATGATGATGATGATGATGATGAGGAGGAGGAGGAGGAACATAATGATGTTTGAGTTTGAGAGAGTAAACAATTGAGCTAAGTAATGAGACTGCCTTTTCTCTCACAAACCAGCCATACCCAGCTCCGAGTTCAAATGCCTGGAGCAGTTTTCATAGATGGCCAGGCCGTGCTCTGTGCAAAAGGCATTGAGATGCGCGATGATGGCAGCTTTTGCAACGATAGATGCCTTCAAGTTGCCCATGTCTCGTCAGCAACGCAATGTGATCAACGAATGTGCAACGTATATATGTGATCTATGTGCCAAATCTGTGTCAATTCTGTCCGTCGTCATTGCCAATCACTGAACCAAGCATTGAACCAATGTGTTCACTTGGATTTTGGCCAAGGTTCTTTTTCAGTGGCCCTCACATCTACACCGCAGTGCCCCCGATGAAGTTCTTCCGCAATTTTTGATGCGATAGCATTTGACGATGCAAGGAGATGCTGTGCCTCCAAAGGCTCAAGACCGTAAAAACATTCAAACATCACGGAACAAAAAACATTTGCTATACATGCAATTATATCCACCGACCCCGCCGACGGAAAGGGGGAGCGTGTCAGAGAAGACATGATTAGCATGCTAGCCTGCTGTTTGGCTGCTTTGGCGGCTAGAAGACAGCTAGTTTTATTGTCGGTTGCGAAAGCAATGTTAGGCGCTAGGAGGCAGTGGAGCCCGTGGCCCGCAGGCCCGGTCCGTCCTTCAGGGCCCTTCTGTTTCAGCGTGGCGGGCGCGCCGTTTTGCCCGCAGGCCCGGTCCGTCCTTAAGGGCCCTGCTGTTTGAGCGTGGGCGCGCCGTTTTTGCGCCTTGGCAGCTGGAATGTCGGTTCAGAAAGTTAGGCGCTGGAGCCCGTTGCCCGCGGGCCTGGTCCGTCCTTCAGGGCTCTGCTGTTTGAGCGTGGCGGGCGCGCCGTTTGTCGGCCTTGGCCGCTGGAAGACAGCTAGTTTCCTCTGTCGGTGCAGAAAGCAACATTAGGCACTGGGGCCTGTGGCCCGCAGGCCCGGTCCGCCCTTCAGGGCCCTGCTGTTTGTGGTCCTTGGCAGCTGGAAGACAGCTAGCTAGTTTTCTTGTTGGTTCAGAAAGCAACGTTAGGCACTGGGGCCCGTGGCCCGCAGGCCCGGTGCGTCCTTCACGGTCCTGCCGTTTGACCGTGGCGGGCGCGTCGTCCTTAGGGCCCTGCTGTTTGAGCATGGTGGGCGCGGTGTTTGTGGGCCTTGGCCGTTTGTGGGCCTTGGCCGCTGGAAGACAGCTAGTTTTCTTGTCGGTTCAGAAAGCAACGTTAGGCACTGGGGCCCGTGGCCCGCAGGCCCGGTTCTGCGATCGCTTCAAGTGTTTTCAGACGTACGCCTTTATTCTTTGATAGGCTGCGTGTCCAATGCCCAAATTCAAGTCTGACTAGACTGATTATGTACGACGGTACGACGAGAATATCTTGAATCGTCAACTTTGATCACTGCAATCGCCTTTCAAAATTTCGGGCCAGTCAGGCCAGTCCGGCCAGTCCTCCGGCATGTTGCTATCAACGCTGGTGAGGCGCTGCCACACATGCTGCTTCTCTGCCGACAGCTGCAGGAACGCTCTGCAAGAAGCCTGTGCACTCAAAGGGTTTCGAACGTACGAGTACCCAGAATCAAGGTGATCCTGCGTGACTTTATAAATATCGTTTAGAGTAGTACGATATGACTACGTTTTATATGACCCATGCCTTTTTGCTGCACTTCGGTCAAGATACAGGGCACTTTTTGCATTCGTCGACCCATTGCGCTCCACATGTTTCAAACAAGTTGTGTTGCACTTCGCAAAGGCAAAGCGCTGCAAGCCTGCACAGGCCTTCAGTCTTAATTATGCCTCAATGTGACACTTAAGCCTAACTTAGCCTAACTATCCTAACTTAACAAAATTGAAATACTTTGAACCTTGTTTCAACTTGTTTCAATTTTTAAATTCTTTGAATGTGGAACAACTCAACCTTGTGCAGTCGTACCTCCACCTGCTTGCCCGGGATAAGGGACCAGCTGGCCAGCGGTGCCTATGTCAGAAATCTCAGAACGTTTTTGGCAAAATGGAAAGCTCCACAAAGTGAAATGCACGGAAGGACCGGGGAAGAAAATCGCAAGAATCGTTGCGACAAGGCATTTCAATTGGGGCCATTGGGGCATTTCAAAATGCGTTGACATTGGACAGGTTCTGACATCAATGCAACTCTCAGCACTCGCTCCTCACCACTCTCAAGGACTTCACCACGACTGAGCGCCTGGGAAGCCACCCAGCAAAGGCCGCCGCCTCCATGTGAAAAGCAAAGTGGTTCAATGCCCGGAATCGGATCTTTTTGGTGTGACACTATACTTCCTTGAGCTCTGCCAGACACTTCGAAGCCATCATCATCATCGTCGTCGTCGTCGTCGTCGTCCTCCTCCTCCTCCTCCTCCTCGTCGTCCTCCTCCTCCTCCCTCCTCCTCCTCCTCCTCCTCCTCATCATCATCATCATCATCATCATGGGCAGCACTCGCCACATACAGTACCATCACTCAACCAAAGAGGCTTCGAGCGCACTTTTTTGCGTGGCATGCTTGATAGCGTACAGCATCAAGCTGCAGTTTCTCGGGACCCTGTCACAGCCTGGCAAGCGCTCTGCGCTGATTCTGTGTGAAATGTCTTCTACACTTTGCACTTCCCATTTTGGAGATTCTCCCGACTTGACAGACACTCCAAAACCTGACTGCGAACCAAGCTCAGCCAGGCTACCAAACCACATTTTCACTGTACAAATTGTGGCGAAAATTCATTCAGCAAGCGGTTGCTTCAATCGAATTATGTCATATCATGTCGTAAACAATATTTGCTTCGTGGCTTTGCTTGTCACATTTCTCAGTCTGACTTGGGGATGGCCTGGATGTGAAACCAAGTTCCATGGCGACATTTGGCCCTTTCCATCCTTTTTCCATCCTTTTTCCATCCTTTCCGGTCTTTCTCCTCATTTGCTCTTGAGTTTTGCCTCCATGGCACTGCGTGATTTCTTCAGCTGCGCCTTGATGGCACGAATAAGGAACAGGACCAGCAGCAAATTCAGCACCACAGGCATTGCAGCCTTCAGCGCATGCATCCAGGAAGTAAAGTCATCAACTTCCGCTTGACTTTGTTTTGTAGGTGCGAAGACTTCTTGCAAACTTTTGCAAGCACTGCCCATGTAAATGTTTTGAGCTGCATAGAAGGGTGAGAAAATGCAGGAAGTGGCCATGATGGGGAGGTAGCCAATGTCCAAAACGCCCAAGCCATAATTCTTGACGCTCAGAGGAGCATAGGAACCTCTGACCAGGAAGGCCATTTTGTAAGGTTCATCCTTTGCAGCCTCTGCAACCAAGCTCAAAAGCTCTGAGCGATCCACGAAGCTTCTTCTGACCCAGTCTCTAAGTACATATTTGGCCAAAGTAATCGCTATGACATTGGCAACAAACTTTGCGGCGCAAGTAAAAAGCAAGGTTCCAATGAATCCGTACTTCGGTACAAACAAGAATCCACCAGAGAATTCCATTGCGGTTGTTGGAACCAAAGCGATGACACCAACCACCGTGAAAGCTAAGTATGCCATCATTGCATACTCTGAAGATTCAATGTAGAAAACCGCAACCTCCATGACATTCTTCATGTGTTTGCCGATGCCTGTGTAGCCATAGGCCCTGGAGAATAGCAGAACAAGCAGGGCTGCAGCACCAATCTGAAAAACCCAAGAACGAACTCCGTTGCGAGCCATGAGACAACTCGGGATCTCGCAGGCTCTGAGGAACTCTGTGCTGTCTTCAATTAAACATAATTAAACTCAAGCTATGGCCGCTAGATCTGATGATTCCTCTGACTCTGCTCACCGCACACCACAACTACTAGCTTTCTTTGAGCCTCTGTGCCTCATGTAGACCCTTTTTGACTCTTCGGTCAATGACCCAATCGAAGGAAAATGGTTCGATGGCTCAAACCGTAGCAACTCTTGACAGACGCTTCTGCATGCCTCACACACCCCTCAGTATATCTATCTTGGACCTGACATCCACCAAAAACATGCTTCCTATGCAAAACAACTGACAGTCTCAACATGTATTAACATGTCTAAATAAATATCATTCAATATCCACTGGACCCTGAGACATCCCGCCTGGCACATGCTGCAGTTCCAACGCTCCCCATCGCTGGCCAGGCTGCCCTGGAACAGGTTGCCAGATCTGCCAGTGTGCCACATGGTGTGCAAAAGACTGTTGCGGACGTTTGCAATTTGACTTGTGGAGAAGTTGCATCAACGTTTCACATGACTTGGACTCAGCTGGATTCAGGAACGTTCAGGATCACTTCATATTTTTCATGTTTTTTCTGCTTTAAACTTGCCAATCTTATCTGGTCACCCGGCCTGCTTCTGGGAACGAACCGAAGGCATTGCTTGATGCCCGGCCGACAAACACTTTCTCCCTACCATAGTTGTCTGTAGCAAGTCCCAGACCATTTGGATAGAATTGGCTGTTCAGTTCTGCCAAGAGTCTAACAACATGCACTGTGAACGAGCTGAATACTAAAAGTTCTGAAGCCGAAGGGCTTGAGAGGAGAGAATCAGACTCTTTAGACACTTACTGAGGCACTCGATTCACTGCTTGCCAAAGGCCCGAAGGCACATCTTTCTCGAGGCAGCTACCATCATCGCCCTTTTCAGTCCGCTTCCCCTGGCATAGAGTACGAGCAGTCCGAGCAGTCCGAGCAGTCTAAGCAGTCCAAGCAGTCCAAGCAGTCCAAAGTGTCCACTTTCTTCCACCACAAGAGTTGACGAGAGCATTTCAGACAGCGCCTCCTCTTCGATGTGGAAACGCAAGTTCTCTAGGAGGATCACCTTGGCCAGGGCATGTCTACGTATTGTGGGAACAGATCCTTTGCCGTACATCTGCAATGCACCTTTTTCTGATGTGTGAAGCACCTTATAGCGGCCCTAGCAGAGACTGAGCTGCACCCAGGAAGACAGACAGCCATTTTTTCTCGCATCCTTTGCAAACAAGTGCCTGTGGCCGCCTCTCCCTGGAACTCAACCCAACCGTGACAGAAAAATTACTGAAGACAAGAGACTCCTTCTAACAGGGACGAGAAAGCATTTGAAGGTCTTGAGAAATCTTTATATATCTTGATGTATCTTGATATATCTTGAGGTATCTTGATATATCTTGAGGTATCTTGATTGCTGGTGTCAAGGCTGCGAATCCCTTGGCGCTTCGCCAATGTCTGACTGGCAAACGTGGCGTCCCGCTAGATCCAAAGCAAGCTCCGGAGCAACACCTCGTGAGGCATCTGTGACTGCATGTGGCTACCCCTCGCGGTGCATTTTCGTGCAGCAGGCGCACACACACACACACTGACACCCATCTACTCGACAGACTTCTCTATCCCAGTGGTGTGCGAACCTGAAAGGAATGTAAAGTAATATGCCTTCAGCATGTTCCGTGAAAGTCTTGGGAGCTATGGGATTGTTTTCTCTCACTGCTAATGGCGACTCATGGAGCTTGGAGAGAAATGTTCAGCTCTAGAGCTCTCTGGTTTTTTGGGGGGCAAGGCACTGATTCCCAAGGATGAGAGGAACTGATACCAAAAAAATGATGTGGCGTGGAAACACGCAGAAGATATCAATATGTCACTGTTAATCAAAAATACACTATGCACCGTGATGAACGAAGTCCAGGGAATTCAGAAAAATCACAGAATATCCTGAGAGCATTAATTGTTCTACAGGGGAGTCGAAGTCGAAGGGTTGACTTGTCCAAACATGTCCACTGGTCTATGAATGTGTTTCATGTGACCATATGTTTCCGTGTCCTGGAGCGTGCAATGGAGGCTTAAAGAATATGAGGATGGCCAGGCTGTTGCAAAAGGTGCTCTGTATCTGGCACAGACTGCAAGCGCTCTTCACACCCACAGCCAGCACCACTTTGGAGCAGCGGAATGGAATGAATTCGTCTGCAATAACCCAGTTTCCAGGCATTGCAATCCCGTAAGGGGATGCTGCATTTTTTTCTACCCTGGCTGAAGTGGCAATGCTTTAGAAATTCTTCCACATGGCTCACTTTAGAAAAGCTGTGAGAGGCTGGTGATGCCAATAGTGTTGATCCTTTGCCAATAACATCAACGTTTTCATCAATACAGTGTTTCAAGAGCTTTGATGAAAAACCATCATTTGTGCCACACACCTCGGTTCCGACAGCTGCTTCAGGAAAGTTGCTGCAAATCTACCGACCTATTGACCCTTGTGACCCAAGATGACTCACAAACAGCCACAATGACCTTAGATGAGCCTAGTAAGCCCTAGTAAGCCCTAGCACCTTCAAATATCTTCAGCTGTGGTGTCCAAGGCGCCAGTCAAGCTTCAAATCTGCAAAGGCGTAACTTTGCTCAGACCACGCAAAACTTCAAACTTCAAACTCAAACAAATTGAAGGAAACTAATGAGGCCTGATAGTGCCTGTTCAAAGACAAGACTCGTCTGTGCTTCCAGTGGTCAGTTTAGTCGCCATTCAAACGATTCGACTTTGAGCACACTAGCGCTATTCTCCAGAGCTCGCGATGGAAGATGTTCGGCTCAAAGCTAGCTCTGAACACTCCGCTTAGCATGGTACCCCCAAAGGACTCTAGAGAGTAGAGATTGAAACTCCGGAACAAAAGCTTGCACTTTCACGTCTAGCTGTTCCAAACGGCGACGTGGAAACTGGGTGCGGATGAGCTGCGGAAAATGGGTCGGCAAATTTTCATGTGTTTTTTTCTCTGATAGAATGAAGAGACTGCTCCTTTTCTCCAAACTCACTTTCTTATCTTTGTTGCCTTCTGCTGGTTTGGTTTGCATGGCAATCACCGAACAAACGCAGCTCATTGTTTCTCTCTTCCGACAAAGAGAAAGAAAGTGATGTTTCACACTTTCAATCTCCATAAGATCCTCCCCCCGCTGCCCCTGGAAAACAAAGTTATCCGTTCCGGGGCGAAGGAATCTTGCTAGTGCCCTTTTGCAAGGCGTCGCACAGCCACACAAAGCCTTCTCACAGTCTCCGGATCATCGTCTTCAGAGTCGCTCCTTGGATGACCGACTTGGCATGTTCTTATCTGATCTTGTTAATTAAAGCTAAACGCTCTTTCCATATCTTTCCAAAGTATATATGAAAGAGTTGAAACATGTTGAAACAATGTCTTCGCAAATGGAATTACAGTTGCAGTGACCAACAGTCAGTCCGCTGTCAAAAATACAGCAAGCGAATAATTCAGGCAGGCATCGGTGAGCCAGAGGCATATCGTCGAGCCGCCATTGCAATACGATGGACGGCAACCGCAGATTCGTCCTGTACTATGAGGCAGGTGAAGCAAGGGGGGTTGGAATCTATGGGGGTTGGAATCTATGCCTGCATTTTTGAGAATGAGCCAACAGGCCACCTGGCCTCGTCTTCATCACGTTGTTGAGGACTGCCTTGGGCCCATTGGAAGCAGTGGAAGCATATAAAAGTTGCGCAGCGTGTTCTGGTTCGAAGAACGACATGTATATCAGGTATCATATCAGACATACAACATATAACATGTAACATATGACATACAACATACAACATAGACATAGTGTAATATCACAAAAAATGATGTAATACGATATGACACAATACAATAGAACATAATAATGTAATACAATATAACAGAATATAATAACACAGAGTATGGATGCGATCAGCATGTTTCAAACTCAAGTTTAAAATGTTCGTTTTCGAGTGGAAAAGGTTAGCCTCGAAACCCGGGTTCTGGCTGGCTTGGGGAGGGGGCCGGGGGAAACAAACTCACTCTGAGGAAAAAGGTTTGTTTCCGGCGAAGAAACAAACCTTTCCGAGCCCTGGGAAAAGGTTAGTTTCCGAGTCCCTAAACAAAGGTTTGGAGCCGGAAAGGGTTTGTTTCCGGGCAGGAAAACAAACATTTGCAGGAAAGGGAGCCCGAACAGTGGGGAACCTAAAGTTTCAAAACTGGAGTTTTGAGTTCGAGAAACAAAAGGTTTCCAAAGTGGAAGAACTAAGTTTGTTTGTTTCCGACCCTCCGCCGGCGGAGCAGCAGCAGCAGCAGCAGCGGCGGCGGCGGCGGAAGCAGCAGCAGCAAGAGCAGCAGCAGCAGCAGCAGCAGCGACAGCAAGAGCCAGAGCAACAGCAACAGCAACAAGAAGAACAAGAAGAACAAGAAGAACAAGAACAACAAGAACAAGAACAACAAGAACAAGAACAACAAGAACAAGAACAACAAGAACAAGAACAACAAGAACAAGAACAACAAGAACAAGAACAAGAACAACAAGAACAAGTGCAAGAAGAAGAAGAAGAAGAAGAAGAACAACAACAACAACACAACAACAACACGAACAACAACAAGAACAAGAAAACAACAAGAGCAAGAAAACAACAAGAACAAGAAGAACAAGAAGAACAAGAAGAACAAGAACAACAAGAACAACAAGAAGAAGAGCAAGAAGAACAAGAACAAGAACGAGAACAACAACAACCAGAACAACAAGAACAGCAAGAACAACAGTTGCATGGGTCAGTGGCGAGGCCAAGACCGATAAAGGCGAGGCCGACATGCAGTTGCATGGGTCATTGGCGAGGCCGAGGCATTGGCGAGGCCGAGGCCGAGAGTGATGAGATGAGGGGCAAGCCGACCCTGGAAACTAACGTTTCGAAACTAAAGTTTTTCAGACAAAAACGTTTGTTCGAAACAATAGTTTTCAGGCTGACTAAAAACATCTAAAAACAAACCTTTCAACTTGAAACTGTGCAAAGTTAATTGTTTCAATCCAAAACAATCGTAAACAAACGTTTGGTCGAATAGTTTGTTTCCGTACCAAAAACAAACGTTTCCGAAACAAAGCTTTTCTCAAAAACAAACAAACAAACAAACTAACTAACTAACTAACTAGTCGAAAAAATGTATCTTTTCGAGGGTTTGAAACTAGTTCCAACGGAGTTTGCTTTGAGTTTCCAGTTTCAAACTAAGGTTTCCAAAAAAGGTTGGTTTCGAACCCTGAAACTTACATTTTCGCGGGAAAAACGTCAGTTTTGGGAGTAAAACGTTTGTTTTCTCTTTCCACTGCTTTCAGAGCAAAGCTTGGGCAGCGCCACAACGTTTAGTTTCGGCTTGGAAAACAAACCTTTTCTGTCGTCTAGAAACGTTTGTTCCAATCAGGACAACTAACCTTTCTCCTGTCAAAAGGTTTGTTTCCTTCCCAAAACAAACTCCTGGTTGCATTCCTACTGACACCACATAGTATAATGCAACCTGATATGATACGACCTAATATAATAAATTATTGTTATTGTATAATATATATATATATACATATATATATATACAATGTACAGTAACACAATATAAGATAATGTAATAGAATATATTACAATAATATAGCATAGTCAGCATAGTATAATTGAAAAATGATATGATATGATGTGATATGATATGATATGAATAACATGGTATGAGCGTTTGTGGGTATGTGTGTGTGTGTGTTTTTGTAGATAAAGCAATCGTGGACGAGCTGTTGGGGCTCTACACACATAGCTCATAGCTCACATCGATTTGTCTTCCACAGAATCACCGCTTGATTTGCAAATCTTGGCTGGGTCAAATTACTCCACCTGTGGGGGGTTGCATGACTTCGAAGCAGCTTAGTTGTTGAAGCACTCACCTCAAGCCACGCCTTCACACTCGCCATGGCAACGTTCCAGTTTCGCCCGAAGAACTGCAGCCTCTGTACTTTGCACTTGCCAAACGTCCCAAAACACGCGGCTCACACTGCATCAAAGCCATTCAAAGCCCCGGCGAATGCCTTCAACTGCTGGAAGTCCACAGTACGACCCACAGGCGTCACATCTGTATCTGGCGAGGCTTGGCGTGTCCAAACGCGAGAACCAGCCTGGCAAACAACATGGGCAAACAAGATATGTAGGCAAAACAGTTAATTAAACAAAGAACTTCATTCAAGTCGACGTGTAAGTCTGTCACAGAAATTCAGCAAGACTGACCTCGCTTGGAAATGCGGTGCTGTCATGATCTCCTTGCAGCACGTGTCATTTCAGAACATAGGTGCGAAAGAGGCCAGGGATCATCATGGAATCATGGTAATGTGCCGATGCAAATGGCACCTGTCAACTTCTCTAAAACTTCTTCCAATTGGATCTGGATATATCTGGATGCTTGTTGTCGATTGTCCAAGGATGTCCAAGGATGTCCAAGGATGTCCAAGGATGTCCAAGGATGTCCAAGGATGTCCAAGGATGTCCAAGGATGTCCAAGGATGTCCACAAGGATGTCCAAGGATGTCCAAGGTCTTGCCAAGATTCGGGGGGACTCTGCAGGCTTCAAAGCAGTGTGGAATGAATCCTCAGTGATTTTCAGGCTGTCAGTGTAACTCTGAAGATGTTCGATAAAGCGACTTCTTCAAATGGTTCTTGTATGTTCTTGTCAAGTCTTCTGTTTACTTAGTACAGTTTAAAAGTTTACTTGAACGGACTTCCCCTCCATTTCTTTTTCTCTCAGCCACTGCGAGGGGGAGGTTCAACATGTGTGCCTGGGGCCAGGCCCAGTTGGACAGACATCCACATTCGAAGTCGTCAACATCGCAGTGACTATTGCGGTTCTATACAATTCTGACGTATGGCTACACATTATGCAATATGTAAAATATCATATCTTTATAGTATTTTATTGTTTATGTGTATATAATGAATATATATGTATATAATGAATATATATATATATATATATACTGTATCCTGTTTACCCTGATAGTATATAACCAATGCTGTCCCCTACTCAAGATGTCGCCCAGCTCCCGTCGTCTGTTTGTCGTCTGTTTGGCGTCTGTTTGGCGTCTGTTTGTCGGGTGGGGCACACTGTACAAACCAAAGGATTCAAGATCTCAAAGGCAAAGAATGTTTGCTGAGGGGCTGGCGAGTAGGAAATCACCACAAGGGGTCGAAAAGCAACCAAAGCTTGTCGACTGTGAGACCTACAATGAGTTCCTCAACCCTTGAAACCTCAAAATGCTGCGGCAAACCATTCATATAATTCATAAGCTTGTTAACCAGTGGCTGCTGAATACAGTGAGTGGGAACCCAATGACTCAGCATTTGCAAAATCTCTACATGTGGCCAACTTTGCTCCCGAAGGAAAACTGAATATACAGGATCTTGAAATCGGCTCTCGTATTGGGCGTCGGCAGAGCCAGGTGCAGGATCAGCGCAAGCGCTCTCTACCTCAACCAAGACATTTCTGAAGAGCGAGGCTAGTTGACGGCTTTGGATTTCATCACTGGACAGGATTGATCTGCTTTTCTATCTGTGGCTTTTCTTCCTCAGCTCATTCTTGAAAGATCGCAACTTAGCGCGCCATCGATACCTATCACAAGGATTCATAAGATATAAATATAAAATGTACACAGGGCGAAAGTAGAGTGATAGATTGTGATAGTACGTACATCTGGCCCGAAGACACGGTGTGCTTAGATGAAAATGTCACAATGTCACCCCATTTCACCCTGATTTTGGGGCCTTCTCTCCGACGCAGTCTTCTAGAAAGGTCACTGTCTTGCCCATCAGCTCCTGGATATTTCGGGATGCCACTGATCAAAGAGACGACATGACAGGTTTGGGACTTTCACATTGCCTTGGAGGTCAAATATTCGGCACTGGTCAGCACAAATTGAAACAGCTCAAACGCCAAATTTTGCGTTGATCCTCTCTTTGCTCCTTTGAAGTGAGATCTGATGAGATCTGATCTGAAAATTGGGAATTCAAAAGAACTGAAGATGACCTTAAGATATGCCAAGAATAAGATAAAGTGACGCACTGCGCGAGCCACGCGCCACATGGGTCCTTTGCCCCAAGAAAAACACTGCAGCTCACCGGCCTTGGCCTCGCTTGGCCTCACCTGTTCCGAGTTCCCGGTCCGGCTGTGTTCCTCGCGAGTGAAGCAGCCACGACGCCAGCCACACATTTGCTATGCTCGCGGGAAAGGACAAAGGAATGACCAGGAGCTCCGAGCTTCCTGAGAAACACGGCTTCAACCGAACTTCCTCTGACACTGGAAGGGCAGTCTGTTGCTTCCCTCATGTTGTGTTGGCAGCTCTTGAAAGAGAAGCTGCGATACTGTCCTACCACCAAGACACTGTGCTCCTCCTTACCAAAACCAACAAATATTTGCCCAGACACGTATCTACAGCTACATCCGCAGACAAGTCGATGACCTCGTCCTTTTCAGACAGAAGGCCTCGTTCCAGGCTTCCACTTGTGGACAAGCAACCACAAGCAACGTCAAGCAGCATCAAGCCACATGAAGTCACATGACGCCCCTAGGCTGTGCATATCGACACTTGGACCTACCCTTGCTGTTCTATGAGTTTTCGGAAATCCTGGATCCTCCACCTCTGAGTCTGCGGGAGTGTTCCATCGGTGCCCACATATCACCCTGATCAAGATGGCACGGACTGGTCATCGGCACGGAACTCTCAAGCTGCAATGGCCATCCTATTGCTTTGGGCATCTTATTGACTCTTCTTTGATCGGCCTTTGTATAAAGAGCAAGAATCCTGGGACGATCCTTCTTGCTCAAAATAGTTTCGCACTCGCTGAAGCCTTGGCCTGTCAAGTGTGAAAGGCACGGAAACCATCAGCAACTTTCAGCACAATTTCTGTCTTGTGATATTTTTTTTGAAAGGATCTCCATAGCATAAGACTGCGACTCTGCATGACTATATTGTATTTCATTGAGTTTTACGAATCAATTTTGATACTTGAACTGTGTTTGATTTCGTGGGAGATTCCACTTCCGGGTGCATATCTTACAAGTTCTTACTATTGGCTTTGTGGCGCCTGAACTTGCAGGATCCAAACGAGGGCCCTCCGTGCGGTAGAGTTCCAGAACAGCCGGAAGCTGGTGAGGCTGGCAGAAGAAGCTCTTGGCGGTCACGTCGTGTGCAAAACTGCCTGCAAAGTCTGCAAGGTTCGAGATAAGTTCAACAGTTCAACAGGCAACAGTCGAACTCATTGAGTTGGACTTCTGGTGCAGACACCGCTTTGGCAGGTGGAGTGTGTCCAGCTGTTTGCAAAATTGTTCTGCCTCGTGAGTTTCTGCTCACAGGCACTGCCAAGAAGTCTTTTACTTTGGACGGCAGCGCCGCTGCTGTCAGGGAAATCAATCGTGCAAGAAACGGTGGCAGAAGCGCCAGCACAGGCTGCATGCTAAAGGGCCGGTACTCTAAATACCTGAAGAGATCAGAACGGTGCTACCGATTTCAGGCTTGCGCATGTCAAGAAACAGAAAGGAGCAGTGCAATAGCTCGGAGCTGCCGAAAAGACGCTGGTTGGAACCTGTTCCTGAAGCCTTTCGGAACCTTCCAGATCCTGATTCCATCGCATGGGTGGGCAGAAGCAGTCAAAACCTTTACGATGAAGACCCAGACCCCCTGGCCAGTCTTTAAAAGTCTTGCCAGATCGAAGAAAAACTTGACTTGCCAAAGCACGGCATAGCAAGCACGGCCAAAGGGACTTCGTCTGCCGTCCGTGACTTCAAATGCTGCAAGACCATCCAAGCTCCAATCGAGTGGCCGAGGATGATAAAACCATCTGGATGTGAAGCCTTCAAATCGTGATTCCAGGTCAAATAGATCTCAGAAATGAGTAAACATGCAGTAGAAAAACAACAAGAACTTCCAAATCTATGACCACCAGAAACGCAGCGGTGTGAACAAGAAAAGTACCTTCTAAATCGTGTTCGAACACATGGTCTTTGCTGAACAACAACCCGAAGACGATAAACAAAGAACAGTGACGCGAAACGAACAGTGAAAACCTCCACGCTGAGCTTTTGTCTCTGGAACTTGCAGTGAAACGGAAATCAACACGAGTCCACGAAGTCTCAGATTAGAATTCCAGAAATTGAATAGTCAGCCTTCATCAAATATATAGATGTTCAAAGTTATTGCTACCAGTAATACGAACGGCTTTGACAAGTCTGAAAAGCTGGCCAGAGCGCCCGTAGTTCTTCTAGGACTTCTGCTATTCGTGCAGACTCCTTTCAAAATGCAAACAGCAACGCTTGTCAATAGTACAAGGCGCAGTCTTGACAGGCAGACATGTCTAGGTCAACAGGTGGTGAGCAAAACAATGGTGGAGGCAACTGGCTGTGTCGGCACTTGGAATCCAACACCACACGGCAAAAAAAAAGTGGTCACAGCCTGTCACAGCAGTTTTGCAGTCCTCCACCACAGACACAGGACCTGCTTCTTGTCTTTTAGTAACTCGTTCTGCTCGTGTGGCAAAATTCACGTAACCAACGCAATAGATCCTGGGTCATACACAGGAGACAGAGAAGTTGCCAGCAGTGGAATTATGTGAGTGATTTGTGCAAGCCTATAAGACACGGTACCCACAAGACACGTTGAGATAGTGTCCACAACTTGTGATCGTGGCGGCCAAGCATTTGACGAGTGTATGTGTCTGTTTGTGGCCTTCAGTGCGCTGCATCTTGCTGCAAAAACATGCACCGATCAGGGACAAGAGACAAGACTAGTAACAACTTGAGATTTACATGATGTAAATTGATATAATCTAAGGAAGAACAATCAGCGATGATATGGCTGAGAGATGGCTGATATGGGATCAAAGGGGATTGCTAAAGGGTCTACTGTGTCAACTTTCTGTGTCAACTTTCTGTGTCAACTTTTAGCCATTTTAGCCTAAGGATCGTCGGAGAGTCCAGGCCCTCAGCCTCAAAGGACTTCTGCAGTTCCTCACCAAAGCCACAGTAGTAGTGAGGGATTCCCGGATTGCCTGGCACCAAAGCAACCTCAGCTGACAGCTCCAGGCTCGCAACAGCTCGCAACATGCAACAGTAGCTTAAGCGTAGCTTAAGCGATTGCCGCAAAGTTGTGGGTCAACTTGATGTTTTCTCCACGCTGTCTTTCTACTCCCGTTTCCAAGCTCAGTCACCCCCAAGGTCTTGCCAGTTTTGGCTGATCCAAGCATGAGCACCTCTGGTTGCAATCGAATCATCTCCTTCCCGGCGAAACAAAAGACCAATCAAGACTCCACTGCCAAGGACCCATGGATTATGGAGCAGCAAGCCGTCTGTAAATATCTTCCGATCAAAAACTGCGCCACAAAAACATAGCAATCACGCAAAAAAACAATCGTGTTACCTGCTTCCCCGACACCGTGCAACTCCAACGTGTCTCTCCTCATCATCCTCTTCCTCTTCTTCGTCTGCTCCTTCTTTGGCAGCTTTCCTTTTTTTCTTATTCTTGGAAATAGGTGTTGTAGACGCTTCCTTCTGATTTTTTTGGTCCTTCTCCTCCTCTTTTCTCCAGGACCAACCTTCTGGTGGCCCTGGACCATCTGTGGCCGGCTTTGAGGCCTCACTCTGTGCCGACCGGCTACAACAGCAATGTGAGAATCAATCAAGTTGCACAACTTTGCCTATGCGCAAGAATCTAGAAGTGAAGATATACCATCATGTGTTTGTACTCTTGAAAGTTCTATTAGGACTGCTCGTCTTGATATATAGTATCCTGAAAAGAGCATAACCGCTTGATACTGCCAAGAAGTCTTTCAAGGCATTTGCATCAAGAACGCTCAAAGCTTGCTGCGACTTGCCTGCTCAACAAGGAGTCCGCCCCATAGGACTCCAACGCACATGCAGAAAAGAAGGATCTCTTTGAATGGACTTCGAAATGTGCTCGCAACTTGCATCCTTGGCTCATCTTGGCTCATCTTGGCTCATCTTAGCTCTTTATCCGGCACTGCTCGGAAGTAACGTATGATACATCAAGAACTTTTTCCTCGCAAAGGAAAGCAGGCGGTTTTTTACATCATACTTGCAACATCTTGCCACCAAAGGTGCACACCAATTGCAAGCACGCATTGTATTAATGCCATGGCTTTTGTTCATGGACCTATGGCTTTGTTCTACGCAAGACTGCGGATCTGCACACACACTATGTGCGAATACGATCGAATACGCATGTGTGTGGGTGTATTTGGTGCAGGTAAATGCAGGTAGGTGAGTGGGTCTATACTATAGGCCATGCACATGCAATCTCATAGGCTCAATGTTGCCAACAAGGAAGGGGTGATGTTTTCACATCCTCACTGCTGCAGCCTGTGGTTTTACTTAAACAGGTTCAGTTTGGTTTGGGCTTTGCCACCTAGCGTTCTTGGTTTGAAGAGTGTTCTGCACTATCGAGGTTGGCAGCCTGCAGGCCAGACTCTGCCTGATGCCATGATACTCTCTGTTCCATGGAATTTCTGATGAGACCTGGCAGTACTGCTTTCTGTTGCATCGGTGCTGTGCTGTGTCTCCGCTTGAAGCTCGAGCAAAAATGCAGATAGATTCAGGGGGATTCACTGCATTCAAAGTGAGAAAAATTACAAGACTTTGGATTGCTTGTGTCACGTTCATAAGCATCGGATCACTTGAGCTTTCATTGACACGGCCAAAGTCCTCAAGCTTCTTCGCTACTGGCTTCAGAGAGTCCTGTGCAGCTGTACTAGCTGACGCGTGTTTTTGGTCGATGACCGGCTTTGCTGGAATCTTGGGCCCAGAAAGTGTGTTTTTAGTGTATTTTGTAGCAACTGTGTATATTGTATGTGTTCGAAAATGCAAACTTGACTCAAACTGCCACTGCCATGGCGTTGACTTCCATGTCTTCTTGCGTCCTTTGTGTTGGGCTTGCCATCAGGTCTTCCCATATGGCCTCATTTTGGAACTCAGCGGCAAAGAATGAATAGAGAAGGGGAATACAAATACCGCGAGAGAGAGAGAGAGGGGGCGAAGAAACGTGACTATGCCCGTATGCGTACTGAAAGCAGACCAGCTGAGATGTTGAACTTCAGACCCAGCGGCATCCCCCCTCAGGTAAAAACTCATCAGGACAACACTCTTGGCGCCCTTGTCCAGTGCCATCTTGATACTGGGTATGGCTCCAACCTGCATAGCAGCAGGAGATGTTACTTATGACGTTTTCCTCCAAGCCACATAGCAAACCGGCTGGTCAATGTCTGCAAGTGTGCATACCATAATTGTCAACACACTAGATTTATATATATATACATATGTCTATATATATATATACATATATATGCTACCCCCCAGAAAAAATAGTTTAAAGTATATATATACATATACATGTTTAAATTGTATGTATAATTATATATATATGTGGCTACTGTATATATATTATATATATATATTGTACATGTTTATATACATGTATTCACATACAATAGATATATATATATATACACATATTATATTATATACATATTATATACATATTATATACATATTATATACATATTATATACATATTATATACATATTATATACATATTATATACATATTA
>BGPT01001578.1:42415-76659 GCA_003297045.1 Symbiodinium sp. clade C Y103
TTTCAAAATCAATTAAATTTCAATTTAAAACGCAATTAATACGTTGCAAAAAATTGGATTTCGAAGCGGACCCCTAATAGTAAGCGCCAGACCTTAATACTAAAAACTACTTGGATCCCGGGGACCCTAATAATAAGCACCCCGGGGTTAACTAGTTTTTATTATTAGGGGGTAGAACCCACAAATGGTAGGTTTATTTTTAAATTGTTTTCTAAAGGNTTAAAAGTCAAATTGGCCAACCACAAAATTCCCAAAATTGGAGATGGACCCTAGTTTTTAGTATTTGGGGTACGTTTAGTAATAGGGGGAAGGGATTATTCAAGATTGCTCATCATGCTCATCTGAGAAGTTCTGCGAAGCTTTGGTCGAAGTGAATCTGCAAACCGCAGTGAGGTTTTAGTAGTGGTGTTTCCTTTCAATATTCCAATGCCAAACTAAAAACAGCTGCAAAAAAAACCTGTACAGGCTTGTAGATTTTGAAGCTTCTGGCTGCAAAATGGACAAATTAAGGGATTAAGATGATTCACATTGAATGAAGCTAACCAGCCCAGGCCGAACCTCGCAGTCTCTTTGGACCTCGTGCCGCACCCCACGAAAGTCTGCCTAAAAGTGTGCGCTGAGATTTCTTGTGGCATGCCATCGACCAAAGACCATGGAATCTGCGACCTAGTTAGCACCTAGATTCCATTTGTTGAGCTATGTTGAGCTCACAAATTGCCACAAATTGCCACAAATTGCCACGGTGTTCCCGTTCGCAAAGGAAGCGTTGATGGTCATCGAACTCGACAGCGTTTTGGACTCGGCTGACAGTTGGCCCCGCACGGCCCCGCTGGCCTTTTGCAAAAGCCTCTGTGCCTCCTTCAGTTCCTCCTCCAGCCGCGCACAGCGGCCCTTCTCTGCAGTGATTCGCTGCTCGAGGATGCGGCAGTCTTCCTGGATGCAGGAGCTGGGTCTGGAATGATTTGCATCTTTTTTGAAGCATCAAAAAAGTGAAGTCTTTAAAAAGAGAAGCAACCACCACTTCAGCATCTTTCAGTCTCTTTCAATCTCTTTCACCTGCTTCCTGAAGCCTTCCTGGTTCCACTCGCTGGAAGCTGCCAGGGTTCCTCCCGCTGTTGAGCGTCCCGTGCCATGGCAGATGTCAAGGAAACAGCAGCAGGAGTGGCCGGTGGCGTGACTCGCGCCTGTCTAAAAGACTGACGTCTCCGAACAATATCAAATTCTGGTATCTGCTGAATATCTTGGTGCAATTTTTCTATGGCTTTCCCACGCCTCTGGAGGCCCTTGTGGGGGCGTCGCCGCCTCCAAAATCGACATCATCAGGAAATAAAGAAAGTTTGAACATCTTTCACCATCTTTTAACAACACAAGAAGGACAACATGAAAGGATGAAATGGTGATAAACAGCCATTGTCCCACCCAGGCAGGCGGAGCTGCCGGCACTGTAGGCGCTGGCGGGGTAAGGCCATCACAGACCTGAACTCCAAAGTACAGTGTGTATATTGACTGTCCGCAGCATCGTATAGTGCAGACATCTTGATGTAAAGATATGTAAAGAATTGTCCAACCTCCACGTGAAACTTTATGGCTCCACCCTTCCGGGTTGGCTTCGCCAATGAGATCTGGCCGTCACATCAGAAGATTTGAACATGCCACAGATTGCCAGAAAGCACCAGACTCTAAGACTGAGGCAAATTACTTATTGGAATAGAGTAGAATACATTAGATTAGATCCAATGATGCAAGACATTGCAAAGCCAAGAGAATGAAAGCCTGAACCCAAACATCTATTGCGTTGGAGAGAAACTTTGATTTCGAGTGATCGGCTTTATGATGGCTGTGCCGACTCAAGGGTTTGCACCGCGATGCCCATAGACAATCCATAAGAGCGAGCAAGTTTGTGATGGATCTGCAAAATGTTGAGGCATCATTTTTTCCAAACAATCATGATATATCATGATCAATGTAGTTGTATAGCGGAGAAGAGACTAAACACTCAAATGCACATGCAATCGAAGACACAAAAAACACTGTGCTTTTTTGCATCACGAGTGCAAGCAAATGCCAGCACTTCTTGCCTCATCACCAATGTTGATGTTTTGGGTCTTTCCTCGCCTAGGTCACAGGCGCCAACACCAGCGATAGGACTCTGGACAAAGCGGTCGCTACTGTATCTTCTCCATTCTAGGCCACAGACCCCACCTTTCTGCCGTTGATGAAAGTCCTGCGAAGGCAGCTTCCAAAGATTGCCAACAAGAATCAATAAGAATCAATAAGATATTATATATATATATATATTAAGAATAAGATCCAAAAAAACAGATTAAAAAGTCAAGCGAGTCAAGCGACACTGCGAAGCGTCACGAATTCGCAACACGCTGCTCTCCCGTTTCCGCTCAGGTCTTCAAGCACCAGCGAGCTTCCACTTGCTCCCTCAACCTCAAAGACTAATTTCCCCTACGAAAGGGATCGAAAGGGTAAGGTTTAACGAGAGTTAACAAGGAAGCGAGGGACTTGTCAAGGTGGTGCCCAACTCTTGATGCCCTGGCTATGGAGCGGCTCCTAAACTGAACGAGTGAGACCCAGGCAACTTTCAAGCGGCAGTGCTCACCACTGACGTAGGCGTAGGACTGCCAAATATTAATCTTGTTTGAGTAGTTGTGCTCTCACCAAGAACCAAGCTTGGACAAACCCTAGACATACAGGAAAGGACAGACAGGACCCTCAGCTCTTTGGATGGTGCTGCAAACATCGCAGGACCAACCAAGAAACAAGCTGCTTCAAAACAAACCACCCAAGCTGCTTCGACAATGGAATCTGTAGCAAACTAAATCCGCTCGGAGCCTCCGGCAAGACCAGCTGGCAACATGCCTTGCGACCGATGGAAAAGTTCCCCGGCGCGCTGGGCAACCTGGCAAACCCTCCAGCCCAGGCACCCAAACCCAAATTACATAAGCGATATGGCTCTGTGATGATCTGTGATGACAAAGCAACAATTCAGCTCAGGCATGATTGACATTGATTGACAATCTTCATCGATTTCAATGTGTGAATGCGGTGGTCCTCAAACCATGTCCTGTGATGCTGATAAACTCGCCAGCAGCACTGCCAGGGTCCGCCAACACCAGCCTGGGCACAGAGTGGCTGATTTCGAGACCCTTGAAAAGGTAACAGTCTGAGTCGATGTACTGGACAGCTTGACAAGTCACCAAATCTGATTTGAATGAATGTTTGCTTGCAAGGCACCAGCAGCAAATTGGCAACAGTACTAGTGAAGCAGTGAAGCACGAGCTTTTGAATTGCAAAAAAAAAACAAGCCTGAAGTGTGCGCAGCTGCGTGCCAGGCATACCCCGCTTCGATTGACGGACGTATTTCTTAGCCAAAGATCATGCTTGTTGTATCTTGTTGTTGTGTATGGATGTGTCTCATTGTGTGTCTGTGTGCATTATACAAAATGCAACTTGCAATCAAAAGAAGCACTTCAGGTACGCTGAACCTGCTTCACTAGTGCCTGCCTGCGTGCACTTTCCATCCATGGGCATGTTCTACTCCGCATTTAGATCGCTAAATATGATGATGCCAACGTTGGCTTTAAAACCGTATAATAGCCACCCCGCGCATACTTGTGCCTGCCTGCCTATCTGTTTGCCAACACATGCGAACCTTGAACAGCAAAGAAATAGTCCTGTTGGTTCTGAAAGACTATCTGGGAAGTCAAGCCATTATGTAGATTGTGACTGAACAAATCCCAAACTTGCCACTTGAGCCGATGTAGGACGTGAGTTTCTACGCATCTGGGAGCGAAGTGCTGCAACATTCAATCAATTTGCCCCAGGCATTGCTTCTGGTTTCAAGTGCAGCGGTCTTCTATTTTTGGAAGCTGGTCAAATCACAATCGCTGTCCGTGGCGAAAGTCTCAGCATACCTACAGTACAAACTGTTCACGCAGTTGAATCCACCGAACTCTCTTTGTGCGTCTTTTCCAGTATGTTTCTTGGAATACTAGTCAAGACCCTACACACGAAAGCAAAAAGTCTGGTCTTTGGAGTGCCAGTCTGACCACGGAATGCATAAAAGTGTTTCCACTGAGCTGCCCTGGAAGTACATCACATATTTTCCGAGGGGAAGTTTGCAACAGTGAACTAGCCACAGTGAAAGATCTGCACAGGCCAAGTGTCGACTTCGGCCAGCTCCTACCTGCAAATGTTAATGTAGAACATCAATGGTTGATATCTTTGATATTCATCAAGGTTTGCCGTCCAGTGCTACAAGATGCCTGAAGAATTCGAAGAATGAATTCAGAACCCAAGCTCGGCACTTGGCTGACAGCAGAAAGTTGAATTCACGTGTCATGCTAAGCTGCCAATGTTCAAATACGGATCAAGAGGTCTCCACAATGCTATGCCACTCTAGGCCATTTTACGCAATGCCATCCTATGCCCAGCTCCCTGCCTCCAGGCTCAGGTCCTGTCACAACGGACTGTGAGGCACTTGAAAAAAAAAACACTCAGAATCACTACACATCAGGGCCTCTCCAGCGAGAGCTTCATCCGGAATCGTCAAAGACCATAGATCTTCAACATGGAGCGTACTGTTCCTGCAAGGACTGCAGGCTGTAGAATCAAACCGAACTGAGGGTATTGCTGCAACAAGACGCTCCTCCTGAAAGACATCTTGGACCAACAGCTTTGGGAACAAACCACCTAAAATTCACCAGTCTTTACACAAAAACTTGTCATGTGCATGCAAGACTCGCTGTGATTGTTTTCCTAGCTGACATGCTGAATGAGGACCACAAGGGCAATGATAAAAATGATGGCAATAAAAACAAGTGCACTATAGAGGTGGTATAGAGGTGATCCACCTACTCAAATGCCACCTTTGGTCGCTATTTGGAGGTACCCGCTTCTGTGCCATCATGCTTGTGGAACATCGCGCCCTGATGTTTGATGAAGTTATTGTGAACACCAAGCGTGCTGCGCCTCTTGCAAATGCAACCGGAGATGTCTCCGTCTACAATCTAAATTGATTCAGCTCAACACGTTGCGCGTCCATAGCCACCCTTGATTGAGGAATAGAACAGCCCATGCACCTTGGCTGGCCAAAATCCAAGAACCGCCAACGATTTGTTGGCGAATTGCTGTGCACGCAATGGATTTGCAAAGGCCAAGAAGACTGGACTTGCTGTAAGGCACTGTAAGGAGTAATGGAACATCAGCACCAATCGAACACGCCAGTAGAACACGAGCCAATCCGCGGACCCAAGCTGTTTCTCTGTGCTCTCCCCGAAGAATGTGGTCTCTTGGTTCTGCACCGTTCAGCAACTCCCGGCCCCACACGGAAGTGGCACCTGAAATCAAAGCAATTAGCGATGTGCAAGAGTCACTCATCGCAAGCATTGAAACTCAAACGAGTCATACGAGTCATTAATTTCTTGCGGATTGGACATCAGCAACATGAAGACAGGCAACAACATAGATTTGACGATAGGTATAGGAGCACATCAATGAAGCCAATCCTACAAGAAAAAAGTAACATGTACAGTACAGTAGATTGTAATATATATATACATATACATATGTAACGTATATATAATATAGATATATATATATATGTACAGTAAACCATGATCCCAGGTGCGTTGATTACTTGGCGTTTCCAACGGAAGTCCCACATGGACATCAGAACCACAGAGAAAAGTGGTGCCTTCACTGGAGAGAAGGCTGCCTTGAGTCGCCAATGGATCTTGACTGACCTCTGTCGCCCAGGAGTTCTGCGTATGCTTTTCAAATCAGCTGTAGTTCCAGCCTGGAGAACTTTCTCGTTGGTATACGTCTCCTGAGTTTTCGGTGTTGACGAGTTCAAACGAGGTGAAGCTCTTGGAGTATATCATTTTGTATATGTATAGTTATAGATATAGTGTAGATGCAAATATATTATACAATATAGATATACATACGAGTATAGCCATAGCTATAGCTTTAGGTTAGATATACATGTAGAAAGAGAATGAAAGAGATATAGATATACACACAATGACAATGTCCTGGTTTTTCCCACAAGTGATGCCAATCATCACTTGGTAACTCAACCATTTTCCGAAAGTGTTTACAGTAAACCAGTAGTTGGCCCCAGACACCCACGAGACAAAATGCGGGGCGGAAGACGTCGTTGCTTGACCACTTCATTGCCTAACGCTGCAGACAATCCGCGACAGAAACCCACCCCGAGCCCAGCCCAAGGCCTCGTCAGTGCATTGCTGCTTTAGGGACAACTTATGCGACAACCTTTTGTAACGTCCCCGTACGACAGCTCAAACTTCCACATCCAAAAGTTGGAAAAGACAAGACTCCTGTCCAGCAGTCGTTCCCCGCTTTCAAGCAGCATCCGTTGTCAACCTTTTATAAACCTTTCTGTCAACATATCCAGCATTCTCGCAAGTTTGGGAGCAGGAAGAAAACAACTCTGATACTGACCCAAACATATCGAAATGAGATGAAATGAGTATATGAAAATAACCTGCACAGTATGTAGCAGTGCGTAAAGCAGATACAAGGCATCAGAAGACACGGAAGGGCATCATATGGTCGAGTAGCCAGGCAGGGCGCCGTGACAAACTCGGACATCAACCCGTTGTAGAGATGGGATACTGCCATTGCTGTGCCCAGGTAGCGAACTTGTGAAAAGAGGAAATCTGCTAGGAAGTCAAAGCTAGTCAATTTCAACTATTGGAGGCAAAGCTAGATGCTAAGCAACACATAAGCAACACTCATTTCACCTCCAACCACATCCTCACATTTGGTGGCTTTTTGTTGTTTGCTCGCTCTATGTGTTTTTCAAGTTGGGAATTGAGCAAGACCCATTTCACCCCGAACCACATCCTCGCTTTTGGCTTTATGTTTATATACTATATCGTTGTGATTCTATCGTAGATATTGAATTTATAGACCACCATCTTCACCTGTGACTTCACCATGGTCTGCGCATTGGCCCGGTTGCCTGCAAACTCAAACACAAAGCGCGCGCGAATAAAGTTGCCGAAATTTCAAGAGGCTGGGTTGAATCGTTGAACCACAAAAAGGGTTTGTTGGTGCTGTTACCAAATCTCTTGCTGCCTAGAGATGACTTGCTTCCATGGCTTTGGCTCTCCTTACTGCTGGGCATGCAGCTACTTGCTAGGCGTTTGAGTTTTGCCTATGGGCATTCAACAGCTGCAAGCATGCCTGCGATGACGCCAACTGACCACCCGAGTGCAGTCAGACCGTGTGCAAAGCCTTTTCCCGCGTATAAACATGTGTATCAACGGGTTTCACGCGTGGCGATCTGGTGCTGCCTTTATGGAACCATCATGTGGGGTTTTGACCGCAAAGGTTGTATTGAACCAAGAATGTATTTGAGACCTGCTTGCTGTGACAAAAGATACAGTATTCACGAGAAGGAGTCAAACAGACACGTACTACCGACAAGTACTGAATCTCTCTCCCAAATCTCCCAGGCCAATCTTGCCAAAGCTCCAAATCAAAGGCTGTCAGTCGACGGACGTCTGCACCGAGAAGCATTGGGGCCATCAGCATTGCCCACAGACTGAACCTCGACAGCTGAAAGGTTCCATTTCAGCAGCCAAGTTCAGTTACTTCAGTGAAACCATGTTTGTTTGAGCGCTTTAGATTCTACTTTAGATTGCTTCAGAACTTGTTTGAGTGTTGGTTTCATCTCTGGAGTGCTTTGAGTGCTTCATAAGGTGAAGTTCGAGTCTCAAGTGCGGTTCAAAGGTTCAGACTGAGTTCGGCTTTGGTGAGGCTCGAGACGTCTGGCTGCCCCTAGTGACGAGCCAAGCCTGGACCACTGGAGGCTTGAAGCCAAGCTGGAAAGGCAGGGAAGGAAGGGAAGGCAGGGAAGGAAGGGAAGAAAGCAACTCTGACAGCATCGTCCAACACAAGTTGACATAAGTGTAGACAGGCTGTATACAGTATATATACAGTATATAACTATATACACATTGTGCACGTCAATATTTCACAACGCTTGAATGACTCCGCGATACTCCCTCGAACCCGCCGCCATATGCTTTGACGCCCTCAGCTGAGGTGATCACAGCATGTCCGGATCATTGAAGCCACCTGCCCAGATGAGATTGTGTTGACACTTCAACAAACTTCAACGATGAGCCAAGTGCTTTTGGCCTGGCCCAGCAAATTGCCCGAGACCAGCGTCAACTTCATATGAAAACCTGGCAACAAAGGCCCTCGGAGCCACCCCCATGGACTAAACTGCAAGCCATGCAAAGCTCATGCAAAGCTGATGCCAAGCAAAACAAAGTCAGTTCGTATTGTCTGCATTTCTCTCACCTCAATGTCCATGATCCAGTAACATCGCTGCTGATTCTCCACAGGTTTGCCAAAGACTTACCACCTCTCTCATCTGTGGCGTAATACCTCAGTGGGTTCACTGAAGCTTTTCGACCAACCGCAGCTTTCCGTTTGCCGGCTTGCTAACTTACTGTAGTGTTTTTCAAAGGCTTTCCGAGATTGTCAGTTTCAAATTGTGGATTCATCTGCTACAGGGGCTTCAACTATCACCCGGAGGGTCTGCAGTCTGCACCGTTCTTCAAATTTGTTCGACTAAATCATTTTGACACCTAACACTGTATGAAGGCAACTCTGCTGTTCGCCTGTGAAGAGCAAACACCATCAAAAGAGATGACTGTACAATCTATAATCTATGCAATTGCCGATTTGCGGGGTCTAAGACCTGTTGCGGAGATTCAACTCTTCCCTGGTGCGCTTTTGCGTTTTCTTAGTTTTCCATCCTCCCTTTTCCTCTGACACTGATTGTACAACCAAGTTTGAAGGCCTGAACCACACACAGTCACAGCAATTTCACAGCACATGTTTTAGCTATTTTTAGCTCATCTTGACTCTGGCAACAGTCATTCAAAAAAGGTAAGGCCCAAACGACAAGTTGGAGAAGGGCAACTGATCTCCTCCTCCACATACCTAGACTTTGTTTTGAATGCAGCACCCAGCGACGCTGCCCGGTATTCAATCTGAGGCCCCAACAAGATAAAGCCGCGGAAAACAATAGCAAGTGTATGGGCCGAGGTTGAAAAGCATGAATGAAGTGTTTGCCAAGGTGCAGAAAAGATCATCGGTCTTCCAGTCTTGTTCAAAGCATCTCGGAAGAGCGCAAATTGTTTGAAAAGCTGCGTCTTGTCATTGGGACCAGAGGAGCTGTGGCAATTGTCCTTCGAGAGGCACAGTTCGGATGGAATCTGGAGTGAAGCAATCAAAATGTTCGGTGCTCCTGATGATTCGAAGCTTTGAAGTTAATGAGTAGAGTCGTGTTTGATCTTGATGAGTTTTGGTGCTGAATACTGACCAGGCAAATCATGTTTGATTTGCTTTACCAGTCGAACAGGTAGTTTCTTGGACTTCGTTGTCGTTGCCGTGGACACTGTTCTTGAACAAAGGAGGCCAGAATAGTGAAGGGCTGAGGAGGAAAGACCATGGTTTTTCTGGTATTATGGCGGCAACCATCAAGAACAACTTGTGCGATGCCTGCTGTAATTTCAGATTTGGACCATTGGCAACCCAAGCTCCTTGATGAAGCCTGCATTTCCAGCATCAAACCTGCCCTCATTCTGCGAGCCACATCGCCAGCTATAAATAGTTTTAAGATGTTTTAAGTTATAAATACATGTGCCCCCGCTTTCAATGCTATACTTGCAATAGCTGGAGACTTAGGCAGACGAAATCACGGCAAAAGTCAATGGTCCTCCTTCACGTAGTCAACTCCTTCGCAAGAGGTGTGAAAACTAAAGTTGCAGAAGCTGAAAGCCAAAAGCGAGCTGTGGCTGAAAGTGCTGCTGAATGCTGCAGAGGCTCCCCAGTCAGCAAAGGTTTGCGCGTCTAGGAATTCAAAACCTGGTGAGCACACAGCGCAGCTGTTCAAAGATTGAATTATTGACTTATTGACAGTTTTTGTTTGTCTTATTCCTAGACTTGAGGGAGTCCATCATAACCATCATAATATGAATCCTTCATTTGATGGCCATAATCAGGATGATGTTTCCGCAGTCTTTGTGGTCATGTTTCCAGGAAAAGCAATAACAAGCAATACGTGGGGAGGAGAGCCAAACGCGAAGAATTGAAGCTCGGAAGCAAGGGAGGCTTGGGTGGTTAGAGAACAGACTGTGTCTGGCACAATGTCAACATGTGCATCTTACAGGCAACCACTTGATTGCTCTCTGCCAGTAATCAGGAGTCAGTCAAAGCTATGTATCTCTGATTCTTGTTGAATTTCACAGAGAGGAATGGAGCAAAATAGTTTGGCGAATCGCATCATTGAACCCGCAACGTGCAGGGGACTGTTCCGCCGGACAGCAGTAGGACACAGGTCAGGCCGTGCAAACAATCCAGTCAACGGGATCAGCCTTCACCACAATACACAGTCAGCTAGGTATCTCGGGGAACCCACGCCAGCTAGGCCCACGCTCAACAAAAAGGAACGCCTCCCCTCTTCTGCTACCATCGTTAGCTCCAACCAGCCTCAATAGCTACGTCGTATGATCATCCAGAAATACAAGTAGCAGTTTTCCACCGTTCCAACACTGCACCCTTCCAATGTTTCCCGCGTTTGGTTGCTGGCACCCTTTCTGTCGCTATCAGGCCAACGCACTGACTGCAATGCACATTAACGCGTTTGGACTCGGGACATGCTTGTCGTTGTTTGCTGTCCTGCTGTTGACCTTCGATTTTTTCAGAATTCTATACCATTTGTTTTTGCGAAAAGATTCAAAAAGCAATTCCGAGCAACAAGTCTGATTTATATAAACAAAACTCCAGAGTTGGAGGCTCAAATCTATCCATTTGTGACAACTGGAATGGGGAGGTAGAAGTTCAATTGAATTCTCTTCATTAAAACAAATGTGTGACCTCGTAAATTGACCTCCGATTAAATTACGTTTCTTTTGCTTGCGTTTTGGTTTCAATCATCTGCACAGCATACGGTGCCTCGCCTTCACTTCCCTCTCGTCCAGCGCAGGTTTTCCGCCCCCGATCGGTGTAGATCCCAAACTTGAAGCCTGAAATGGAGGTGGAACTTGAAAACAGCCACTCGCCAAACCCAGACTGGAAACACTACTTTGACGGGACAGTTGTACAAGTCATCTGGCCTCTTTGATGGAGGAAGCTGGAGAGATTGTGCCTTTCAAACGAAAACACAGCATAACAAGCCCTGCAGCAAAGACAACTAACTTTGTAGGTAGCTTAGATAAATTTCTTAGCTTGATTTAGGAAGTTTAGTGTCTTGGCTTCTTTGTCCATACTGATCTTGCAGCCAAGCCGCATACCCGAAGGAAACTTCTTTGGATCTGCTCTCAAGCGACCACTTTCATCTCGTCCTGCTGGATCTTGCCAGCAATCATCAAGATTCACATACCTGGGACGCCGAGAACACGACAACACATCACCAACCGTTGAACGGTTTGCGTCTATGGGCGTCTATTTCCGATGGGTGTTTTTGGCAGTGTTTTTCCTTCAGGTCATTGGGCAAACAGGTCATTGACATATTGACTTCATCAAAGTTGCACGTAGCCTCGCTGTTGCAATCCAGTGCTACGCAGTGCTTCGGCAGCAGAGAGAACTGCCTCCTCTGACATGCCTGCACAAGACAAGTCCTTGGCTATCGGCTGGTATCGTTCATGCGAAAGAGTCTTTCTATGTCTCTATCTTTCCTGTCATTGAGTCTGAGTTGTATGTCTTTCATGATGATGGCACTCAACACAGAGCACGATGCATACAAGGTGCATTCCATGTGTTGTACCCCAATGGCGGCACATGCCTTGCAAGCTAGGGTCGTGTCTGCTCTTTGCAGTAGAAGTATGTTAAAAATTGTTAAAAGTCAAATTGGATACGACTGGATATGACCATATGACGTTTCGAGTTTGTTCATTGTTCATCATTGTTCCATGGTCTTCCATGGTTGACTCCAAAAATGTTGCCAAGAAACCCGACCCCATTGTCAAGGGCATATGCGGCTGTCGCAAGAGCTGCCAGGGCACATTGTCCCATGGGCATTTAAGGAGGAGTGCTGTACAAACAGAGGATTGCTTCACTTTAAGTTAGTCTGGAGTGGATCTGGATTTGATAAATCAATGGTTGTCCAAAAAGGTCGTCAATTCTTGCAGGCACTGCTGCAAAAATGCTGAAATCCAACCTGGAAAATAGTGCCTGTGCCTGGTCTAGTCTAGCACTTTCTGCTTGGATAATGAAAGGACTGCACATGCTGTCAACATGCAGTGTTTTTTCTCTTGGTCAAGGAGTCAAGGGCAAACTCATCCACATCCTGAACCGCTTTGCATCATTGCTTCAATCCTTCCATTTGAGTCTTTTCTATCTCCTTCTCTTGAACTGTCACAAGCAGTTCCTATGCTGCATGTCCTCCGTGTTCTGGACCATCTGGAAGATTCGGTCCAACTACAGGACCAAACACCAGCCTGTGCAACTGCAGCACCATGCGAACCACATCGAGGAAAGTACGCAAAAGCAGCCTCTACAGGAACCGGTGCGAGAAGTACCTGACCTTTGCTCAAAGCAGGTCCACAACGATACCAACAAACGACAGCTAGGAATGTTCCTCCGACATGTGAGAACTACTCGCTACTCGTCAAGCCAGTCAGCCACATCAAGCTCAAGCTGTTCATAAGATGGTTGTGCAGTTTGTACAGCTGCACTGTGTCCATTGGGATATCCTGGCCGCAAGTTGCCAGCTGTGTTTGTGCTGCTTGTGCTGCGCGTCTTGACAGACTCCATGGACTCCATACCTCTTTTCGGGGTCAGTGGCCTTTGCACCCGCTCCCTCTGTCCATGAGATGCGCGAGATCCGCGAGATCCACGAGATCCAGATCGAACGGCTGGAGCCTCTGAAGTTTCTGAGTTGTCTCTGGTTCCTCTGGGTGTCCCTCTGGGTGTCCCTCCAGGTGTCCCTCGCTTGGACTCCTTTCGGATTTCCTGCACTTCCAGATTTCCGCTCAAATCTTTGTTGATCGACCTCATTCCTCCAGCATCTTTGTGCCTGGATGAACTTGGTCGGGAAGCCGATTCTGGAGGTTGCGCTGTTTCCGCTGTTTCACTTTGCAAAGGATTCAATCGCCTCGAACCCAGAGAACTAGCTCCTGGTGTGGCTGTGCACCTTCTGGCGTGTTTCTCCATGGCTTCAGCTGAGAATCGTCTTTTGCACCGAGCGCATTCTTGCAGCCCGTCGGATTCCTCACAATTTTCTCGATGCTTCATTACCAGCGGAGGTAGTGTTATGCCATTTTGGATTGATCGTCTCACCTCCGGAATGTGTTTCTCGCCAGGCGTGCCAGCAAGCAACTTGGCAACAACGTCTAGCTTGGGCGGCTTTGCCTTTGATTCAGGACATCGGGTTTCGTGCTTCGCTATGCGATCAAAACGGAATTTCCTTTTGCAGTGCTGACATTCCTCCAGAATGCTTGATCCAGCGTCTATCTCCTTGCCGTCCAACACATCCAAATAGGCCTTTGCGGGAACGGCAAGATGGGTCAAGTATACGATAGACTTCGCAGAAAGAAACACGATGACTGTTGTATCTGAAAGGTCTGGAATTCTTCTGCTGCAGCAAAACAAGCAAGCCACCTTGAAGCTTGCCTCTCCTAGTTGCGATGCCATGATCAAATGAGGTTCGGAATCGCCGCCTTGGAATGCTCTTGAACCCATGATGATGCTTTCTACTCTTCGGCATGTTGCATTGAAAATTTTATTCAGTATTCTGGGAAGAACATGTACCTAAATGATTACATCCATGCCCGACTCATGAAGCAATGCATTTTTGCAGGCAGCCTGTCTTGCTGGTGTGCATCACTTGCTCGAAGCCAATCGCCTTGAAGGGAAAGCATGCCATTGTCCAAGTGAACGCTTTCAATATTTTCAATCATCCACATAATTTCCCAGCAAACCTTGGAAAAAATTGCTACTAGGATGCACTAGGTTCCAAACCTCCAACAGTTCTACAGCTGCTTTCCACCGGCCAATGGCCTTCAAAACAGCCAAACCTACTCGCAAGTCACACCCTGGGCCTGCAACTGCACAAACAGCACTAGCCCGCGCTAGCCCCTATGAAACCAGCCACGAGTTTGCCATCTACTGCGGTCCAGCCTTTCAAATCTCAATTTCCAATCAGTACATTGCGTAAATCAATACTGAATCAAAAACAGTAAAATTTGCTGGCATTACATGGCATCGCTTACATATGCCTCTGCCACAGCCGCATTTGACATTCGCAGTCTTCGGTACTTCTTTTCCTGCATCCACTGACAATCAACTGCCAATGAATGCATCGACAAATGTGCATTGATTGTATGCGAAGTATGTTCGCCATCACCCACACAAGGCGCTTGGCGTCTTTGAAGTAAGACCCTGTCGCTTAGCTTGTTCAACTTAGAAAATGGAATTTAAATGAATCACAGTACATATAGATTCACGCACATACCAACCAAGAAAACTACGCGGTCACGCCGTGTCGGGTTGCCTGTGTGCCGCGGCGCATGTTGATTTTCTTCACATTTTAACATCTCAACAACATAACATCAAGAGCGTCATTGAAGTTACTTCAACATCTTAACAACGTAACATCAAGAGCGTCCTGGAAGTTACTTCAAAATTTTAACAGCGTAACATCAAGAGCGTCCTTGAAGTTACTTCAACATCTTAACAACGCAACATCAAGAGCGTCCTTGAAGTTGCTTCAACATCTTAACAACGTACAGGCAGGAACGTAACAACAAGAACGCACAGGCAAGAAAGTTCTTAGACCCCCCCCCAGCCCCCCCCACCCCACCCCACACCAACGCTATCTTTCAAGTCACATCAACATGGTTACAGCGTAACAAACAAGAAGAGTTAACAAGGTAACAACAAGACCGCACAGGCAAGAACCTTATTAGCCCCCCCACCCCACATCAACGCTATCTTTCAAGTCACATCAACATGGTTACAGCGTAACAAACAACAAGAGTTAACAACGTAACGTCAAGAGCGTCCTGGAAGTTACTTCAACATCTTAACAACGTAACATCAAGAGCGTCCTTGAAGTTACTTCAACATCTTAACAACGTAACATCAAGAGCGTCCTTGAAGTTGCTTCAACATCTCAACAACGGAACATCAAGAGCGTCCTTGAAGTTGCTTCAAAATTTTAACAACGTAACATCAAGAGCGTCCTTGAAGTTACTTCAACATCTTAACCACGTAACATCAAGAAGCGTCCTTGAAGTTACTTCAACATCTTGACAACGTACAGGCAAGAACGTAACAACAAAAACGCACAGGCAAGAACGTTCTTAGACCCCCCCCAGCAGCCCCCCCCCACCCCACTCCACCCCACCCCACCCCAATCAATCCATACAAAATGAGTACAAATCAGGAAATGTGCAGAATACGCACAGGCAACCGGACACTGCGTGAGCAACTCAAAGAAGTAGCAGCAGAGGCGGCAGGAGCAGAAGCAGGACCAAGGCCTCATTGTCACCCTGGTCAATTTCCAAATGTTTTTGTGGAACCCAGTTTCAGGAACAAACTATTTGACCCTAGATCAAATCAGCACAAGCGAGCTATACCAGTTTACCAGTGCAAAAGAGTATAGCATTTGTCGCTACTGTGCAGTAAAAAAATAAGGCACTGAACTTTGATTTGATTTGTTTGGCTCTTTGCTTGCTCAAACATCCAAAAAAACACTGGTTGGAACGATTGATTAAACACCATCGTGTGCTCCCATATCCTTTGGAGCCAACAAAGACTCAGAAAGGCCGGCACTTCTTTGGATTTTCACATCTTGCTGATCTAGGGCATGTTCCGCATAATTGAGTAGTACCACGAAAGAAACTCGGTTTCATCATCATGGGCTTTAGGGATTTCTTGCTGTGCCTTCAATTATAGTGTTGCTTGTAAAGGTCCGGAATTGTTTGCGTTTTTTCTTTTCCAGATTCAATGGTCTTTGTAACGTTTTGGAGTTCAAACATCTCATTTTCCATAGTATGTGCAACATTTTGATGCTCGAACTGTTCATGTTGCATGGTACTTTTGCAACTATTTGAGGGTTCAATTCGGGTTAGTTTAAGTCTATTCAGGGTTGGTTTAGGGTTGGTTTAGGGTTTGTCTGGGGTTGGTTAAGGGTCTATTTTAGGGTTGGTTTAAGATGTGTTTGGGCTTGGTTTAAGAACTAATTGTTCAGTGTTCGTTTGGGATCTATTTAGGGTGGGTTTAGGGTTTATTTAGGTTTGGTTTAAGATCTATTTGGGGTTGGTTCATGATCTTTTCAGGGCTGGTTTAAGATCAATTTAGGGTTGGTTTAGGGTTTATTTAGGCTTGGTTTCGGGTTGATTGTATGGTGTTTCTTCGGGTTGATTTAGGCTTGAGAAGAGAAAAAAACAGGGAAAGCAGAGAAGCAGAAAAGCGGCCAGCAGAGAAGCAAAGAAGCAGGAAGGCAGAGAAGCAGAGAGACAGGGAAAGGCTAAAGACAGAGAAGTAGAAAAGCAGAGAAGCAGAGAAGCAAAGAAGCAGGGAGAGCAGAAAAGCAGAGAAGCACGGAAAGAGAAATATCAACGAAACGGGAGAAAAAAAAATAGCCCTCCGTCGGAAAACACCTTCGGTCACTATCCAGCCTCCCGAAAGCACGCGTTCTTCGCTACGTCCCGCAGTCTGTCCAGACTAAGGGACAACAGCTCACCTAGTCTGCACTAGGTTCGATCGAATTCTCACTGCACTCTTCTCTCTTCCCACAAGTGACGTCGCTGTGCTGGCTCTGAGAGGCACGCCAGGGTCATGTCCGTTTGCCACTGCAGCCTTGCAACACAAGGAGACTACATTTAAAATTGTGGAACATTTCTCTGGAACCTTACCTTTTCAAAGCTAGTGCATAGCTGCCTCTATGTGTCTGTTTTTGGACATTTGTCCATGATACACGTATCTTTTTGTTTGTGCGCGGCATGATGTGGGCTCACGAGCATGTCCGGATCGTTGATCCACAGGTCAGGCATTCTACAGGATTCTGTAGCTTTTCCAGCGGGGAATGATTCCATTACTGAGGCTTTTTCTACATTGCCTGAAGCCTAAGCAAGACTGCTAATATTCATTGACCTTCGCGAGTAGACCCCATCAATATATTGAACGGGCAAATCCACTCTGGAAATCTTTCACTGTATTCCTTCATGCGCCCCATTTTGCGATGCCTCGGCAACTTCTGCTTTCAAGGCTGCAAGCTTGTATGCAAGACTGAGTTGAAGCGCCTGAACAAAAGGGGGGCCGTGGTTGAGACAAGAGGATCAAGAGGACTTGAAAGCGTGCGGGTAAAAGATTGAATAAGGAGGGGAGCAAAATAGCAAATACCCAATCATCAAAATTGCGGAAGTGCCGGATTTGAGTTCCAAATGTTGCAGTATCAAAATTTGCAGTGCTCATCTTAAGTTCAAGGCCCGAGCCCGAGTCTCCTCCCTGCAGGTTGACTGTGGGACATGGCCCTCTGCGCTCAAACGTTCTCGGCATTGCTCCTGAGGCCGGTGAATGATCCGTGCATCAACCGTGCATCAACCGTGCATCTACATGGCAGACTGCAACACTTTCTGCACAGTTCCTCGTGCTGCAAGATTTGAAGAAGCCCCAGGCCTCCAAAACGAATTGACAACAAGAAGGATTGACGTCATGGCCTTTACACTCAAGACGACAAAGACTAAGAGCGCAAAAAAGACAAGGCAGGGGAAAATGAGATGCATGATGATGATACATAGTATGCACCAGGTACTGCATCTAATATTCGTATTGCACACGGCTGAGTTCCCCAGAGGATTTCGTGATGTCGCTTGTGGGCTTTGCCTTTTTCTACCGATCATTTGTGTTCAACTAGAGCAGACTGGAGCCTGTGTAGCTAGAAGCTTTGGAAAATAGAAAGAGTCCACCAAGTTCCGGAAGCAAATGGATAGAACTTGAATGTGCCTTGCTGTCCGCAAATTGAGCAAACAAAGAAACCACGCGGATCAAGACCTGTTTCCAAGAGTGGGTTCCACCACCGTCTTGGGTTGGTTGGAGAGGAGGGCACACATGATTTGCATCCCGAATATCTGCAGAAAACTGATCCTATGGTGGTATCCCGCGCAGCTTCTACGAAGTTTGAGCCCCAGGCTGCCAATTTCGCCTGCCTGCACACCCGGCACTGACCCGCCCGAAGACTGAGTAGCTTCTCTCATACGATCAGCTGCTACCCTCGAGTGCCTCAATTTTTGCCAAAGTCACCCGAAGCAGCTTCGCCCTTTCCTTGCCAAACGTGTCCAGAGCAGCAACTTGAAACCCACAAGACGGACAAGACAGTCTGCAAGAGAAATGGCTTTTGCGCCTGCCAAGCCTTCCTCAAATCTTCATGCAAGCCGTCCTGAGGGCTCATGTTTGGCTCCAGCTCTTCCTGCTGGTCCCATACCATCGTTTCGACCCAAGAACAATCGGGACTCTCAAGTCGGAAACATCCATCATTTTGTTTGATAGTGTTGTATGATATTTCTAATTCTATCGTAAATGATGTCATTGAACAAAGGAAATTGACAGAAATTATTGTGTTCTATCGTTTTCGACTGAATCACAATGTTATGTCAGGAGTCCTGTGACAATTGTCCCTTTCCTTTACATCTCTTCGTGTGTTCTTCGAGATCATCCTTCCGGACCTGATGCAAATCACAGGCGCAAAGAGAGCAAAAAAGGACGAAAAAGGATGACAAAATGTGGCAAGGATGTGGCAAGGAATCTTCATTTGCAACTTGGCAGATCTTGGCAATCTGCTAGTCGCCCACAAGATGCACAACTGTCAAGTTGGGCGAGAGTGTGTCCTGGGCGCGGCTCGGTGCATCCGTGAAAGCATATTTTCGGGCCAATTGCAAGCATGTGAAAGCATCAAGTCAACAGCTAAGACATCGACGAGCACACACCTCGAGAGATTTTGAGGCTTGAGCATCAGAGTCTACAAATGTCTACAATACATAGTGCAACTAATGTGCAACTGGCATTTTCTCAGCTTTTCTGGGAATTTGCTGGATCAAGCCATTTTTCAGTCAGGCCTTGATGTGATACTTTGCGGACGGTCCAAGAAGGCTTTGACCTGCAAGGGAGATGTGCTGTATTTGTGCATCTCCAAAATTTGGTTTTCACTCAATCCCTTTCTTTTTCCGGCTTCATGATTGCTGTCTGTGTTTGGCCTGTTTATCCGCTTGCACAAGTAGCTCGCTCAAAGATTCAGTTGTTTCTGTTTTTCATTGTGCAGACTGTGCTTACACTGCTTACACTGGCAAACTGTTATATGTCCTGTTGGGGAGCAGGCTACAGATCGGACAGCAGTGTCCTGCAGTTATGCCGCTGCATGAGACGCGATCCTTTCTTCGCACAGCCGCAGCAAACAATTTCGTCCTTTAGGTGCAAACTGTGCCATTCATTGAGGATTCGGAAAGGAGGCAGGAGAACGCGGAGAAACTCGGAAATCTGTCGCTGCGATACGAAAAAGGAAGGTCTGAAAATCATGCAAGCGCAAATTGCAACCCTCTGTACATTTCAATCTCATGAGTGAATACGTTCCATGACTGATCCACAATCTGCAAACTCTCGAGCCACCCAAATACAAACGTGGCTGCCAAGACAAACAAAAGCAGCATGCTGACAACTGCAAGTAAGCAACGTCAAGCAACATAGCAACAGAAGAATCAAATCTAGGTAAATTAAATTGTTCAAACATCATGGATCGTCACATTTGCCTCCAAGCATATCCAAAGCCTTTTTCTTTCAAGGGGCATGGATCAGAGATCCATTGAGAAATTCTGTGAAACCGGCCCTTTCTATGAAAGTAGACCCATTGGGAAAGCGGACACAGGTCCGGGAGACAAAGTCCATCGGTTGGAACAGCAACCTGTTATGGCCGACCAGCTATGTTGCGGTGAGCCATCCATTCCATCTGTCAACTTGTCGACTTCACTTTCTTTCAACTCCTCTTCAATCTCTTGATGGTTCCAAGCTGACTCCACGATGTAATACGTGATTGAATGTACGATCTCAGAGGCAAGCAAGATCATCATACCATACTCCAAGGACACTACAACGCCATATTTTGCATACATAGACATACAAACTGTGACCAAATAGACGCCAACCATTGCAACATCCAACATAGAGAGCTTTCGAAGAACTCTTGCCATGTCTATCCAACTGTGTCCAAGATAACCTCCAAGATTCGCATTCAACGTTGCCAAGGGATTTTGAAAGGCTGACCCAAAAGCCAACTCTGTTGCCGCAAGCATCAAGAATATCATGTCCACCAACGTGAAGCCCACAACGCAGAATACCATTAGAACCAGTGAAATAAATGTGTTTGCTTCCCATTCTGGAAGCCTGGCGATATAATCCTGAATGCAGCTGGCAATGCTTGTTTCCGACTTCAGTAAATTCTTCAAATCCAAGATATCAATAGCTGGCTTCGCTGCCTCTGGTAGAGGGCCATAAGGTGGAAAGAGCTGCTTGGGTTCAATGTGAAAGGACATACACGGAGAATACAAACCTTTCAGAAAAACGGGCATGAAGAGCATAGTTGACCTGGATGGACTTGGACTGACCCCTTGAAGGGGAAAGGTCCCCAAAAACACAGCCCGGAGAGACGCACCCAACAAAATCTCTAATTTTAATTGAAGAAATAAAACTAACAAAACCCATTGCACCCATGTCACAACGCTGCAATGGCGGCAATTCCTTTGCGACCGAATAAACGCAGTAGGATTGGTGCTGCGGGACGCTCCTCTGCCAATTGCACCTCAACAAGAATAGCAGCAACAGCATTGATTCTATCCAAAGTTTCAAAACCCCATACGGCCCTCACCCTTCAAATGTGGCAGTGAGGTGTGGCACAAAAGTTTCAGCCTCTCCAGATGTTGCGAGACTGTATCAATTTTAGTACTCTAACCTCCACTTGCATACGCTGGAGTAAGATTTTCCTTGTCGAGAAGTGCTACAATGCTAAACTGTCCCACCTGTGGGAAAGGGATGCCCAATGACGAGACCGTGGCTGTGACCACGAAGGTGCTGAAGCACGAAAAGCCAATTTCAAGCCTGGTGAGCAAGAAAACTCTATGGGTCTGTGTTTGTAAAATCACGTTTTTGAATTCAACTATATATCTGCTCCTCTCAGCAATTGTTTCACTACTTTACGAACAAAATTCATCTTTTGTTTTGAACAAAGCAACAAATTTTCGCAACAATCAACAGTTTGTTTGGGACTACCCAAGAAGAATAATTGAGATATACAACATGTTTGTTTGCTGGCCTTGCCCTCGAGAGAATAAGCGATTCGACTTCCAGCGTCCGAACAAGATCAACCAAGAGGATGTAGGCAAACATGTCGGGAGACGCCCATTTCGACCGATGCTGCACCCAAATGATAACCCATCGAAAGATTTCTGCACATTTGGCAGAACCAAACCGGAAAACCTCACCGAGTATGAGCATGACAAGCTCTATTGCTGGTATGACCATGGAGAACAGAATGACCAAAAATGCTCCAATTTTGGATCCAGTTTTCCACAACAAATGAGCAAGACCAGTTGTGGTCTCGGTGCAAACTGGATGACCAGCTTCTGGTTCCACGACTTTCCTGTGACCAATGACGTTTATGACAATGCTGAAGCTGAAGACTGGATTGATCAATCCAGGAATCAGCAGCAAGTAGCTTGCCAGCAAAAGTAGTATAGACCAAAACCTTGGACGGCCTTCCATCATCTTTCCACGGCATTTGTTGTCAAAGTATATTCCCAAACCGATTGATACACAAACAACAATCATCACCAATATTACCAGCCAGTTTATTTGCTCAGGTGAATCGCCTCCTAGTTTAGGCGGCACACCATAGTCAGGTCGATTTAAACCTGAGTACACTTCATGAATTCCAGCTGACACCGTCTCTTCCAAATGTTTGATTTTGGATTCGAACGACATGGCTGTGCAAACGCGTGGATCAAATTGTTGTTCTGACAGCAACCATTGCATTGCTAATCTGCATTGGTGTCAAGCGTTTTGAAAATATGCAATCGATTCCAATGCATGTCGTTGGCTACCACTACTTTGCTGATAAAAAACATGTGCATCCACAAAATTAAGACGAATTTGTTGACACTGACTCCGATATCAACCAAGGTAAGAGTTGTGTGGATTTTTTCCCAATTGTAAGCACATGGAATACATGGTTCTGCTTTTTCCGATGCAAAAAGAGTTGAAACATGTAAAATTGTACTAACGATTTTGATGCATTATGAACGTGAATGCATGTTTTTTTGCATTTGGGCTATGATTGTAACGCATGGTTGCAAGCACTGTGTTGATAATCACCGTCGCCATAAATCCATGAACATCATAAACTAGCAAAATGTTGAAATGCAAACAACGTGCAAACACGTTTTTGTTTGTGCTATGTAAATGGATCTTGACAAATCCGAATTTGACACTGGTTCACCGCAACATCCTTTGAAAACAAACAATGCAACAAAGTCTCTTTGGAAGAATGGATCACAAACTGAATGTGTTTTTGGTTTGATAATTTGATAACAAGAGAAATGTATATGTTTCAAACATTGAAAAATGCATCATGCCGTCTGATTTGGAAAATCGCATTAGCTAAAGAATTGTGATACACCAAATTGCGTGCATTCACGACATTCATCCAAAATAAATTGAAATAAACAACAAGGAAAAACACTAGGATTCTGCAAGTATGGCTGGAAAATCAAACGAACATTTAAAAAAAAGAACACCGAACATCTACCATCCACCCACCAAAACCACACTGGAAAATGATTTACTTTTCGGACTGAAGCGTCAGAAATCAAAATCTAAAATGATTCCGGGCTCAATTTCGCGAAGACATTGTTGTTGGTTTTTATCAAGGCCCCTACCAATCAAATTCACAATATATAAACCCACCGTGCATTTTTGCTGGACAAATTTGCGGGTTTGTTGTCAATTCGATGATCTGATGAAACATCTTTGCGAGTAGTGTTTGACGCATTTCCGAAGCGCATTGTTGTCAAACCTTTGGAACGCCATTATGGTGCCACGCTCTGATCACACAAGTCAAAGCAGTTGAATCAATGCAGCTGGCACTCGGACTTTTGACGCTGGGGATGTACGATCTGGCCGGACGGTCGGGTAGGCCCGGCGAAGTGAAACTTCTGTTGCGACTTGTCGGAGTCCAAGATGGTGTAGTTTCAAAACAAGGGTGGTTTGTGGGTGGGCGTTTTGAAGCCCAAAATGAAGAGCGTCCCGCCACTCCCACCCTTGAGTCACATCTGCGGGTATGAAGAAGGCTGCATTGATGGTCAACCACGTTTCCCTTCAATTGACAACTTGATCACTACGTGAACTACGTCGTCAAAGCAGTTGAATCAATGCAGCTGGCACTCGGACTTTTGACGCTGGGGATGTACGATCTGGCCTCCCCCTTTTGTTTATCGTGCTTCACCGCACTTGTCAAAGTATCCAAGAATTGCTTCCAAACACTCTTTGGCCTGCGCAGAAGAATCGCAGTTGTCAACAAGCAAAGGATGTGCCACACCCCTCGAGGGGTAATCACTGATATTTGCCTCAGTTGGGACCCTCGCAAACCAAGTACGAGAGCCAGCATGTGATTCAAGCTTGAGGTGGTATTCCATCAGTTTCTGTCCTACAGCACCAGAGGCAGCAGCTTTTATTAAAGAAAATCTCACGCCATCATTATCACCAAAGTGAACATTCAACTCGTCTCCATTGTCACCACTCCACATGCTCAAGCCAAGAATTGCAGCAAGGAGTTCAAGCTCGTATATTATGGTACCTTTGTCAGCCGCCCCAAGCAACACACAGGTTTGTGTTGGCAGCTGCAAGCCAAACCAAGCTGTCACCTGACCACTGGAGTTTATCAAAACACCACCAAGCCCACCTGTCTGTGAATCGGGCTCATAGCTCGCATCAGTGTAAACAAACCATTGTGAAAAACTCTGAGCTGAAACCGTTTTGGGTTTATCGTTTTGCAACCTTGTGACCATCGCTAGCAGGGCTTGACGCAACTCCTCACTCAGAGTACTTGTAGTTCCATAGGCGTGATCCACTAGCTTCTTAAGAACAAGTTTCCCAAGCCTTCCATGTAAGAAACTATCAGCAAAACCCAACCTGCCACGCAAAATTAAACATTCTTGCTTTTCCAGTTTGCCTATCTCCAGCGCAGTCTGCAACTGTTGCACCAACTCACGTTTTCTCGCTTCAGTGTTGGATACTTCAAGCAAACGCACTTCCGACCGACTGAAGTCGAATTGAACACCAAGGGCTTTGCAACATCTGTCAAAGTCTGTAGCCTTCTTTCCATCCCTTGCAAACAACCAACCAGTCAACATGAAGAGCAACTCCATGCTATTCTTCGAGGATTCAGTGAGGCCAGGTTGAGAGGCAAGGATGAAGTCATCGTAGAAATTTGTTGTCATGAGAAACAAGCCACGCACCGCCAGAGCATAAAGGCACCTTGCTAAACGCAAGAAGCAGTAAACACTATGCGTAGCACCAAAGGGCATCGTTCGCATTCTGTATATCTCCACCTTGCCCAGCTTGCAGTTGTATACACTCACATACGCATACCTGTAATGGTTCGGACTGATGGGTACTTGGCGGTATGCACTGGTGAGGTCATATGTTTTAGCCAACAGGCTACTGTTCTTCTCCGTAGCATCGCATTGTCCAAAGTAAAGTTTCACCATTGCACAAAAAGTGTCCACAAGGTGCAGGTCAACCTTGTTGTGTGAAAGACATGAGTCATTGACCCCACTAACACTGAAGTCATCAATCATCCTAGTCTTGGAGGATTGCACAAGTGGGAACCTTCTTGAGATGGTTGCGCCTGGTTCCAGGCTCTGTAGCTCAAAAGGGCCCTCAGCCCAACCTTTCTCCAATTCCAGCTCGGTCTCACGCAGCATCTGCAGATCTGTCTCTTCTGAGCCCGAAGAGCAAGTCAGGCGCATGACCATTTCATTTCTGCGTTCCGCATCTGATTCCAACTGTTGCAAAGTGATAAGACAAGGTTTGAATTGATTGTCAAAGGCAGCAGAGGCTTCCACCTCGCCAGCAAGTGTCGCGCCATGTTCCAACAAACGCAATGCACCAACGTCCTCATACTTGACCTCCTCCAGCATTTCTCTAGTCAAAAGGATGCGCTTGCCGGTAGTAAGTTCCGCAATCGCAGGGTGCCTGTTTTTGGCATTCTCCTTCTCCAAAGGTTCAAGTTCATGTGCCCTTGCCAACCACTTGCGACACCATGCAATACGATAACTGCTCATTTGTAAATCATTCCACTCAACATTTTTGTGAACTGCCAGTTCCAGATCCACCGGCACTCCCATGTCCCTTGCCGCCGGATGACCAACTTTACACGCCTGTTCCAAGAAACCTTCAACTGTCCAAGGCAAACCAAAAACCACCTCAAAAGAGGAGTCAACTTGCTGCTCAACTTCCGCTTCACATTTTTCAGGAAAAACGCCAGCATCTCCCTTGATCTTTTTCGTTGGCTGACCCTTGGACTCCCCTGTATGATGGGAAGACAAGGAAGAGAAACGCAGAAAACGACTGTATTTCGGCACTGTAGCTGTCAAACCACCTGCTGTTTGCAAATCCACTGATTTGTCAAGCTTCGACATCAACGCACATGGGACCTGGTTGAGGTCCTTTGCAAGAAAAACTGCCACTGAAGAAAAATCAGCAACCATTGGGGGCAACTTGGAAGCTTTAGGTTGTTGCCCCGCCGACACTTGTGCACGCCTGCTGGCTACCAAAGGGTTGCTGTCTTGGTCTAAGGATTGGGCACGTAACACCAGTCCACGCTCTGCAGCAAACTGTAGAACAATGTCAACCAATGCCACGCACATCTTTTTCGGATACTCTGACTCCAGAGATGTTGCCCAAACTCTTTTGCCCTCAGGGTCTCTGGCAAATCCCCAAGGTTGATGAGCATGGGAATGATCGCAACGAATGTTGAGAGACTGAATGGCTGGAAAACTGGCCATTATGCGGGTCCACTTGTCACGGTTTCCGCCTAACATGCAGACCTGAAAATCAGCAAAATATACTGGGATCTTCCTCATAACCGCCAGAAGCCAACAAGTCATCCAGAAGTAGGAATTCCTGGGATTCTCAAGTGTAGTCAACACCCCCAGGCTAGCTGCTAGTGCAAAACATTCACATGCAAACTCAAAAAGTGAATTCGCCAACTCAACGCGAAACCTGTCATTTGCACCAAGGTCGGGCAACCCATGTGGANTTCACATGCAAACTCAAAAAGTGAATTCGCCAACTCAACGCGAAACCTGTCATTTGCACCAAGGTCGGGCAACCCATGTGGAAAGTCATTTGACCGCATTGGTTGGGGGTCGTTTGGAAACCTCCGTATCTCTCTAGCACGGCTTGCCGTACCACACACCGGTGCCAAATGCACCCATAGCAACATCGGAGCATGCAACCATTGATACAACAAGTCCCTATCACTCTTTCTGAGAAGGTCCATCTGAAAAATAGTGCTCCTTGCCGATCTTTTCTTGACTTTGTCAATTGCAATCGAAGAGGAGAGGCCAGACTGTTTAGAAACTGCACACAAAACAGCTGCCCCAGCAAAAACTTCAATCATGAAGGCTTGCTCAACATGAACCTGAGACCAGTCCTTGTAATCAACGGCTGCAGCAGGATGTCACTTGCTACCATGTTCTTGGAGAGAATGGTTGCCACCGCATCGAGGTTCTGCACAGATGTGCAGCCCTTTCGAACAACGTCCACCCGGCTTGACATTCTTCTCGGCACAGCCACTGCGACAATTGTAGCCATAGCAAATCGGCTCACCACTGGAATTCTTGTGCCACTTGCCACGCAGTTCTGCAGGTATAGGTGGAGCATTCTTGCCTCCACCCTTCTTTCCCTTTCCTCCACCTTTCGATTTTCCACCACCGTAGGGATGAGTCCTGGTAGTGGCTGCATGTGACGGTGCACTGGATGATGAGGCGGACACAGCAGGCTTGCCCATTGGCATCAAGTACAATGCGACATTTGGATCACTCCTCAAAGCAAGCAAAGCTTCGCCTAGCGGATACGTGCCATCATCTTTCTGCCTGACATTTGTCACCTGTGACCCAAGCCTGGAAAAAGCAGCTTTGTCGCACTGAATCAACTGAGCAAGAGAAGGTCGGCTGTATCCTGGTGGAGGGTCTCGATGCAATGCTTCGAACAAGAAGGTCTCCCAAGTGGAGTGCTGCTCAAACGACATCAAGCGAGCAAATTGGAAACTGATGCCTCTCCTTACCATAGCATAGTGCACCTTGATTTCACTGTCTGTTGGTGAACTCAGTTTGTCTTCACCATGCTTGAGGATGAGGGAGCCTTTCTCCAAGGTAAGCTCCTTGGACTTCGGTGCACCTTGAACCTCATGAGCCCTTGATACACAAGCTGACAATTCCAAATACTTCACTGTATTGCTCTCGTACATTGCACAGGCCTTGTCTAACAACGTGTGTGCTGGTTCGTGCTCACCTGTGATGCCAATCCCTCCAAGGGTAACCTTCAGGGCTTCAAGGCGCGTGGTGCGCTCAGCAAAAGGGATGCGTCTTGGTGTATCATCCGTCCTATCCACAGCCTGACGTAAGGTTGCCGTCAGGTAGGTTTGTGCTTCAAAAGCGACCCTTTTCAGAATTGCAGTTTCAGTAAGCTGAGGTGCTCTACCATGCGCCTGTTGTACCAACTGCTCAATGTTGGCATCGGCTATCGGCTGTCCCGGTTGCCCTACTGCAAAAGCAAGTTGAGCTAGGGTGCGCACACCATGACGCTTGAGGCTGTCTATCAGGCCTTGACTGATGCCTGTCTCTTTCAGGTGGCTCTCAAACTGAGCTTTGCTGTCAATCAAGGTTGTCATGGCGAATCGCGGAAATCTACTCAAGCAGGTCTAAAGAAAAGGTGAATGCAAATCGAAAACTTTCTGACTGAGGTTTGCACGCTGTTGTCCAAAAATTGTGAAGCTGAAATGAACATGCACAGACTGTCAAGACTCACACAACTGGCTCACAAATGAACTTATAACTCACAAACTTAAACAAGTGATGCACCTCCTGCACAAACTCAACTGCATTTGACAAGTTCAACTGCTCCTGTCAAAATGAAACTTCTGCTAAGTTCTTCAACTGAGTTGGCTGAGCCTTTGCATACACGCAACATAGACTGAGCACCGCACAACCGTTCAAACTGATATGACTCTTAAGTCTAACTGCATTCTGCATGTGAGTGCCTTTGCAATCATTGACTTGTGGCGGCCCTTTGGCATGACATTCATTTTCAGTTGGCTTTCCAACAAATCAAATTCTTTGAGCAGCTTTCTGCATGGATGCACCACTGACTTATCTTTTTGTCCCTATGGGAGCGAGCCCCTTTGGGCAGTCTCGGAGCTCACTTTGTGTGCTCACTTTGACTCCTTTGGGTCGGCCGCTTTCGACCGTTTTAGGAAAGCGTCTATGTTGGCAGACATCTGTTCACAGCTTCGTATTCGATTGTGAGTCTTCGGAAAGCATCTGATGCACTTTGGATGGACTACAAAAAGCTTCCTTCCAAGTTTCTTGAAATTCGTCCCAACCTGAGTCTTGCAAGAAGTGACCATCTGTCCAGACTTGCGTGAGTGCACCAGTCCGCTTTTGGTGTGCTTGAAATAATCCAAGCCCTCTGGTACGTTCTCAACCATGTGAGGTCCCTGCGCCTGTTCAACTGTTTCCGATGAAGAACTGTCTGAATCTGAGGATGACGACTCGCTGTCACTACCAGAGGAAGATTCGATTTCTACCACTCCAGCTGCAACAATTTCCACTGGATACAAGGTCAGCTCTGACGCAGCGGCCTCCACGGCCTGTGTGTTGAACTCCTCCTCCTTGACGCTTTGCAGATCCTCCAGGTTGGCAGCCTCCTCAACGGCCGCATCCACGGCTTGCTTGTCAATCTCTGCAACATTTGGCCCATCCTCGGCTGCTGTCTGCTCAGCCACTGGGACAACAGGAGTCTTTGCGGCCATCACTGGTGTGAAAGGCATAGGAGTGCTGATGATGCCGTACTCCTTCATGTTCTCATCTTCTATGTTCAAACCTGACCTCACTCGCCTCAGAATCAAACTGAGTTTTCTCAGGGCCCTTGTTTGCAGGTGACGGCTGTATACTACTTCCGATCCATTCAATGCGCTGCAGTGGTGCCCCAGGACTGCTCGAGACTCCTTATCGAGTCCTGCCCGGGCGCACCAGATCAAGAGAGAAGCTTTGAGCGAATGACTCCTGAACGCCTCGCTATTGCTGGTCCCCTGCAAGAGGGATCGTAGCCAGCAAGCTGCCTCAGCTGTAGTCAAAGGTCTTGCGCAGAAAGTCCCATCAATCCTTGGGGCTGGCAGTAAAGGCCCCATTGGCCTCTTCTCCAGATTCAAACCGACCAGCTGATAAATGTTCAACCATTCTGCAAGCCAGTCATCAGTGCATATGCCTTGCCATGGCACCACGATGGGCATGTACTGCTCTCTGCGCAATCCCACTGATGCAGTCTTATGTTCGGTTGTGTAAAAAGTGACACTGTCGCCTGGCATGACCTCCACATGGTCCACATACCGCATGTCGCTCCAACGAGCTCTGCCATACAAACAGATCAGAAAGCAGCCAGCACCAAGCCTATCAATGTTGTTCCCAGCTGTGTGCAATACTTCATGCAGTCTTCTGATGTGCTCAGGTTCTAGCCCCGGGGCCTGATTCGTAGGTCCCTTTGCCTTCTTCTCCAAAGCTGAGAAACCAAGCAACCTCCGCGAGCATAGAATGGCATCTGTCCCTGAAAGGTCAAGTGTAAATTTTGCAAACCTCACTGCTTCCAGGAATGAGCTTGGGATGGTATATCCACGTGCGTCTTTCTCACGTTGCTGTTTCAGGTGAAGAAAATACTCCCAAACAACTGTCTCGTCCAAAGGCAGTGGAAACCGATTCAGCTCTTGACATGCCTGATTCCTGTCAAACCATGTGAAGAACTTCTTGAAGGCTGAAGCTCGCTTTAGCAATGTAGAAGGGCTCTTGACACCAAAACAAGCTTTGAGAATCACACAGGCTTCAACTCCTGTGCTGTCCTTCTGTAAGGCTGATGCCAACTGAGGTCCAACACCAGACGCACTCCAAGAGACTGACAGGATTCTCAACCACTGTCCACAAGCTAAATCCAACTGCTGCGCCTTGCCCTCAAAATAATTCATGTCTTGAATGCTCTTGACAGCATGCATGTACTTTGCATCTTCAGGCATCAAAAACCTAGAAAGCTGTTGTTGTAACGATGCTGATTGTCCAACATCATCTGAAACGCAAGTCATCAGGTACAGCTCTAAACTGTGCAAAGCTGTTTGATACCATTTCATTCCAAGTCTGCAGAGGCGCCACAACATCTAAGTCTGGGACTTCCTCTCCCGGATCAGAAGGTGCTCTTGCATCCGGTTCTATGATCTCTACGGACTCATCTGTAACACTCTCCAAACACTCAGCGGCTTCATGCAACTGTGAAACATCTGCATCAAAAGTTTCAAGAGGGGTTTCTGGCCACACAGGAACTTCGTTTTCTGAGGGCACACTACCAAGTGCAGCACTGATAGGTCCAGGAGGAAACGCATGATCACGCCTAAACCTGGGCGTCCCTTCAAGCAGGTCAAGTGCACGGAATGGCACCTGTTGCTCATCTTGCTGCACAGTCTGAACAACGTTCTCTCGACTCTCTTTTGCAAAGATCTCAAAGTCATCATGCAAAGAAACAGGTGATGTGGCAGTGTACCCAGACCTTTTAGACCTTATGTCCTCATCATCTTTGACATCAACAACTGCGTCCTCAACATCCATGGCACTACCCCCACTACCGTTTTGATGAGTCACATCTGCGGGTATGAAGAAGGCTGCATTGATGGTCAACCACGTTTCCCGGTTCAACTTCAATTGACAACTTGATCACTACGTGAACTACGTCATCTGCCGTGAGATCCTGTCAAACACTCCCGCGGGACAGCGCAAAACCCTGTGAGACACCCTTACATGGCAGTCTTGTGAAACACTCTGGCGTCAAATTACTGCAAAACACTGTCCTCACACATTGTTCCCCGCATCATTGTGTGGGATGTTTGTTCTTTTGGCACTACACCCGGTCCTCCCCATCCATTGCATCCTCTTGCGCTGCCCACGACCCATAGCCTGTGAACATCCCTCCTCCACAATGATGTGGGATATTTATCCCTCCCTATCCGCATCATTTTTTTGAACTGATTTCCATCAACATGTTCTTATTCGGTGGGATTCAATTTTTGGACATATATTTTCGTTTCTATCAAATTTATTTCTTGCAAATATATATATATATATATATATATATACTAGGGTCTGATGACTTAGGCATTATGGGCTCTGATGACTTAGTGAACCGTGGTACCTTCTGGTCTAAGTCATGTGGAGTGAAGAATTTCCCTGCCGACATGCCAAACTATAACAAAAATTCCTCTGACACCCCACTTTCCAAGCAACAAAAACCTTATGACTTAGGACGCCTTTTGTTGTTTTTTACCATGAGTGTTGCCTAAGTCATATCTCTCGCGCGAAGGCTCTTGTGAGCTGTGGTCAAAACTTACGAAANACGCCTTTTGTTGTTTTTTACCATGAGTGTTGCCTAAGTCATATCTCTCGCGCGAAGGCTCTTGTGAGCTGTGGTCAAAACTTACGAAACAAGTTGCAACTGCAGGAATGGAAAAGATGCAAGTTGTTTTCCGGCATGTCGGCAGGGCAATTCTTCACTCCTGTACTGAATCTGGTCTTTCACGGAGATACTATGTGGTAAGTCAGTAGGGGCGCCTATGCCTAAGTCATCTCAGCCTGGCATATATATATATATATATAAAACAAGATTTCCTTTGAAGGGGTCCTCAGGGTGAAAAGGGTCCCTGGGCTGCACGCCACGCGCGCGCGCGCACACGCGCCCGCGCCAAAACAGTACCTCAAATGTATCATTTCTAGCTCACAACTGTCCTATCTCATGTGCGTTTCAGTGGCCCCTGTTGCCTTTGTTGCCCTGGTGCCATGTAGAATTTCTGGCTCACAACCCCCAAAATCCTGTCCCTTTTTCCCTTGTTGCCCTGGTGCCATGTCGAATTTCTCACAACCCCCAAAGTCGTGCCTTTCACTGACCCACCTGTTGCCTTTGTTGCCCTGGTGCGATATGGAATTTCGGGCTCACAACCCCCAAAGTCCTCTCCCATGTGCCTTTCAGTGGCCCACCTTTTTCCCTTGTTGCCCTGGTGCCATGTGGAATTTCTAGCTCACAACTGTCCTATCTCATGTGCCTTTNTTTGTTGCCCTGGTGCCATGTGGAATTTCTAGCTCACAACTGTCCTATCTCATGTGCCTTTCAGTGGCCCACCTGTTGCCTTTGTTGCCCTGGTGCCATATGGAATTTCGGGCTCACAACCCCCAAAGTCCTATCCCATGTGCCTTTCAGTGGCCCACCAAAAAGGGAACAACGGGACCACGGTACACCTTAAAGATCGAGTGAACTGTCCTATCTCATGTGCCTTTCAGTGGCCCACCTGTTGCCTTTGTTAACCTGGTGCCATGTAGAATTTCTGGCTCACAACCCCCTAAGTCCTATCTCACGTGCCTTTCAGTGACCCACCCGTTGCCTTTTGTTGCCCTGGTGCCATGTAGAATTTCTGGCTCACAACCCCCAAAGTCCTATCTCATGTGCCTTTCACTGACCCACCTGTTGCCTTTGTTGCCCTGGTGCCATGTAGAATTTCTGGCTCACAACCCCCTAAGTCCTATCTCACGTGCCTTTCAGTGACCCACCTGTTGCCTTTGTTGCCCTGGTGCCATGTAGAATTTCTGGCTCACAACCCCCAAAGGCCGATCTCATGAGCCTTTCAGTGACCCACCTGTTGCCTTTGTTGCCATGGTGCCATGTAGAATTTTTGGCTCACAACCCCGAAAGTCCTATCTCATGTGCCTTTCAGTGACCCACCTGTTGCCTTTGTTGCCCTGGTGCCATGTAGAATTTCTGGCTCACAACCCCCCAAGTCCTATCTCACGTGCCTTTCACTGACCCACCTGTTGCCTTTGTTGCCCTGGTGCCATGTAGAATTTCTGGCTCACAACCACCAAAGTCCTATCTCATGTGCCTTTCACTGACCCACCTGTTGCCTTTGTTGCCATGGTGCCATGTAGAATTTCTGGCTCACAACCCCCAAAGTCCTATCTCATGTGCCTTTCAGTGACCCACCTGTTGCCTTTGTTGCCCTGGTGCCATGTAGAATTTTTGGCTCACAACCCCCAAAGTCCTATCTCACGTGCCTTTAGTGACCCACCTGTTGCCTTTGTTGCCCTGGTGCCATGTAGAATTTCTGGCTCACAACCCCCAAAGTCCTATCTCATGTGCCTTTCAGTGACCCACCTGNTGCCTTTGTTGCCCTGGTGCCATGTAGAATTTCTGGCTCACAACCCCCAAAGTCCTATCTCATGTGCCTTTCAGTGACCCACCTGTTGCCTTTGCTGCCGTGGTGCCATGTAGAATTTCTGCCTCACAACCCCTAAAGTCCTATCTCATGTGCCTTTCAGTGATGCTATGTAGAATTTCTGGCCCACAACCCCCAAAATCCTATCCCGTGTGCCTTTCAGTGGCCCACCTGTTGCCTTTGTTGCCCTGGTGCCATGTAGAATTTTTGGCTCACAACCCCCAAAGTCCGATGAAAAGCAAATTCGATGAAAAGAAAACAATATNCCTGTTGCCTTTGTTGCCCTGGTGCCATGTAGAATTTTTGGCTCACAACCCCCAAAGTCCGATGAAAAGCAAATTCGATGAAAAGAAAACAATATCAAAAACAATCAGCCCGGAGCACCGATGGAATCGATCCGTCATTTTTTTTTTAGTTGTTTTCATCCATTTCTTTATTTTTTCATTTGTTTTCACATAGTTTTCCATCAATTACGACTTAGGAAATGCCTAATGGTTTTTTCATGNTTTTTGATTCTGGCAAAGAAGGTTCACACCTTCTTTTATTTCTTTGCTGTTTCGGCAAAATGTGATGACATAGGATTACAAGGGCCAGCGCGGCCTATGTCATATACATCGAAACA
>BGPT01001578.1:93559-117075 GCA_003297045.1 Symbiodinium sp. clade C Y103
GGAAGGGAAAAACCCAAAACCACGCGAGCGCAAGCGCAAGACCGCGTAGGAACAACCGAGTACTAACCAATACACTATCGCAACAAGTCGCGAGTGCGTTCTTCATAGGTAATGTTTCCTCATGTAACATCTGTTTCGTGTGCCACAGGTGCAAACACTCATGGGATCATGACTGTGCGATGACTGCGCGTCGTGGAAATGTCACACGGTTTCATCCCATGACATCACTTTGTTTTTCCCCAAACAGTGTGTCCAAATTGAGGGATTCTTACAACAAGTGTAAAGCTCAAAGTTCGATCAAGGTGCTCATTGTGGGCACCGGTTTTTCTCTGCACCGGCCCGCGCGAAAATTCCACTGTGAAATGTTCATGTAGTTTTTCTACCGCGCAAACTCGCGCAAAGGCTACCTTGGCCTGTGCGTGATGCGCGTTTTTTGAGTTTTATCGCATTACGTGTTTGCGCGCGTGAATCGCAAAGCCAACCAGCCAAACAAAACCATTCTTATTCAAATTTATAAACGAAAACTGCACGACTGACGGNTTATCGCATTACGTGTTTGCGCGCGTGAATCGCAAAGCCAACCAGCCAAACAAAACCATTCTTATTCAAATTTATAAACGAAAACTGCACGACTGACGGCTGAAGCACTCAGTTGAATTAATCAATTCTTTTTTTGTCGCTTTGATTAATTGGTCGAAATGGGGCATGTCCAACGTGTGCGTTCTTGATGTCCTTGTGCACACACTTGTGCCAAGAAAAAAAATTTGGATCCTTCGATCCCACGCATTCACACATGAAGGTCCCTTGACCCACGCCAGAAATTTTGCTGTTTCAAAGTTTCATTTGCAAGCTCACGCAAACGACATCTTTTCAGGGGCTTTCCCATTTTACCCCCNAAGGTCCCTTGACCCACGCCAGAAATTTTGCTGTTTCAAAGTTTCATTTGCAAGCTCACGCAAACGACATCTTTTCAGGGGCTTTCCCATTTTACCCCCTTTCAACCAAACTAGCAAGCTCCTGAAATCTTCTCAAGCTCTGCATTGCCGAACTGTAAACAGGATTGCACTGAGATGCAAAGGAATATGAACTAAAGTCGAGACGCGATGCTGAGTCAGAAGGATTGCTCTTCGAAGGTACTCTGTTGTACCAATGCCGCGCCTGTATGGCAACATCAAGCTTCGAGTTCAACTGCAATAAACAAAAATTGTCAAGGATTGGAGAGAAATTTCGTATGAGGGCCATACGAGCAGATTCGTTGTCAAGAAACCAGAGCACACTTCTGCCCTCCAGTAGCGTAGCCCATGTCTCCTTTGCGATTAGCACCGGAAAAATCTCAGCCTGTGCTATCACCTGACGCTTTCCATGGCGTCCCCACATTGATGTGAAATCTTCAGGGACGTGGTCTCCGAAAAAGAATGATTTTCCTGAATGAGGGTCAATCAATAAAGCACCATGAGTAACTGAATTCATATTGTCCTCAACGGCTCCATCAGTGAAAATTAACACAGGTGGTGTGTTGTCCCAGGCCGGAACACTGCGTGGCTTGGAGTTCACCAACAACTCCAATGCATCTGCCGTTGCATGAATGAGCTCTGCTGTGACTTTCACTGAAGGACCCATGCCTCCAAACCTATGTAAAAGCTGACATGCCAACTGAGTGCAACGACCATAGGTGTGACCTGCTGCATACAGCAATCGTCCCTTCAGGGACTCCAGTTTTGAACGGGGTATTGAATCCCCTGCGGCCTCCTCCAACTCCTTGACCTGCAATCTCAATTGCTCAAGTCGCGATTCCTTGTTGCAAACTGTGACGGATGTATTGCCCATGCTTGGAAAAGTAATCACCGCTCCCAAGATCTCAAAGGACTTTGCAAATGGTTTACGTTTGTCATCTCCTGTAGAAATCTTCCAGCCAAGCAAATCCATGACAAGCTCCGAGGTCTTCCAAGCTGAATCGTTCAGCAAACCAAGTTCCATTTGGCAAAAGTCGTCGAAGAAGTTTGTGATCACAAGTTTGAAAAGCCTAGACAAAATGGTTCTCAAAGCTCTTGCAGCCCGGTTGAAGGCCAAAACCGAGCTCACAGAGCCAAATGGTAACGCCACAGCCTCAAAGAAGTAGACCTGTCGGTCCCCTGGATTCAGCACTGCTAGCACTGCCGCCCAAGAGTCGTCTGGGTGACGAGCCAATTGCTTGTATGCTTGTTTCAAGTCCAGACAGCGGCCCAATAGGTCTAGGCACGACCCATCAGGCCATGACTTAGAGATTGAGCCAGTCACTACATCATCGCAAGTCGGCATCTGCCACCAACTCCCATCCCAAGCTGCTCCCAGGAAAAATCTGGCAGTTGCACAAATGTTGTCGATTCCTTCCAAGTCTATCTTCTCGTGACATGTAACTGTTGAGTTTATCAGATACTGTGAAAAGTCGTCTACCGGTCGGATCTTCCCTCCTTGTCGCACTCCAAAGCGCTTCGAGGGAATCCAATGCTGACCTTGTCGTTCAGTGATCTGTTGTGCAGTAAACGGCCCTTTGACCCAACCTTTCTCTGCAGCAGCCTGCTCCAATGTCTCTTCCCACACTGACACTGCTACTTCCATGTCGTCCGCCTGTTTGCTACACGATGCCACCACGGCCTTTTGGGCCCATACTGCTGTTTGTCGCAGCTGTTCGACCCCCAACGCTGCCGGCTTCCATTGGGGCTCAAACTGACCGGAGGGCTGTAAATCGCCAACCAGCTTAAAACCACTGCACATCTCCTGAAACAGAGAATCGTCTTGTACGCCAGCATCGTGCATCATCTCCTTGAAAAGAAGCAACCGCTTGGACGCCATCACATGTCCAACGTCAGCATCCAAACTCGAATGCAACTGTCTCTCCTCGGTTTGAAGGTCTTTTGCACGACCTATGTAATGTTTCAGAACATCAGCACGAAACTTGGCCACTCTTTCTGGTCCTTCGCTCAAAATGAAAGAAATTGATGACATGTTCGCTTCATCCAGCGGCAGAGGAGTGTCGAAGGGATGTCTGAGGTTTTTGACTTTCTCGATGAACTCGTCCGGTGTATGGTAAACTCCGTACACCACCTTCAGCCTACCTTCTGACCCCCTTTCATCAAAATTAGGCTGACATTCAATGCGTTTGGCCCCCACGGGAACTCCTTGCCACGGGGGAAAAGCATTCTCAGGGATGAAATCTGGTGGATTGTCATCACTGTTGCATGAAATACAGACTTTTGCCTTAAATTCTGAAAGAAGTAAAGGGCCTCGAGTCCGTCTGGGCTGTGAGTTGGCAGAAATTTTCACAGCATGGTCTTGAACATCGTCTTGTAATTGAAATTTACCAGATTCAAGCAAATAATCAACAAAAGATGCAGCTACGGCTTTGGCCAACTTCACCGGGTACTCGGCCTCTTTGGCCGTATCAAATTGCCATTCGCCTGACTCAGACTGGTGAATCGTCCAAGGTTTATGAACATGTTGACCGCTGCATCGAACTCTAAGACGTGGGGCCTCAAAATTCGCAAGAAAGGCTGTGGACTTTTTATGTTCTGGTCCGAACTCACATGCGTCCACCACGTGAAAGCAAAACTTCCGCACTAAATCACGGAAATATGGCGTGAGCCAAAGCAAACTGTTTTCTGGATTCTCCACCGTAAAGGGGATGTTGTGGGCATCACATAGCTTGATGACCTTTGCCGCCCATTCATATAGACGGTTTGCTGCTTTCACTCTCTCTTTGTTGATTCCTCGAAGCCAAGGAAATCCCAGTGGATACTTCGGGCTTCTTAACGGTTGTGGATTTGGCGCCCCTCGTCTTTGCAGCTTCCGCTTAACAGGAATGTTGCGAGCTTTTGATGCTGTTCCGCATGGCGGTCCAAGATGAATCGCAGATATGCGGCCAAGTGCAATCTCTCGTTCTATCAACTCTTGCACCCAGCCTTGTGTCAAGTCCAGTTGAACTGCCACTGCTGCTGATTTCAACTTGGACCTTTTCAATTTGTGATCGACACCAAGAGCTTTGCCTCCTAGGAGACGAAATTGAGCACACACGCCAGCTGTCCCACAAAAAAGTTCCAATAAAAAAGGTGGGGGCTTCCGCCCCGTTGCACTGCCACTTGAGCCTTCGCTCGAAGATGCACTTGCACTTGCATGCAAAAAGGTTTGTCCACTCGATCCTTCGATCGTGGGCATTGTGGTCACAGGCTTACCCTGAATGACATCCACTGAAGGAGAAATTTGACTAGCCACCTTTGTGGCATCGTCACGGCTCTCTGCCGTAACAGACTTTGACGCCTTCGCTTCAAGTCTATCAACCAAGCTATCTTGACGACAGAGTCACGACGCCTTGTCATGACTGAGAAAAGTATGAGAAGTCGAAAAGCAACCAGGCTTGCAACAGATGTGGCGACCCTTTTTGCAACCTTTGTCATGACAAGTTCCCAGGTTGTATCCGTAGCAAATTGCACGTCCATCGCCATCAACGGGTGTGCCGCCCCTCAGCTGAGCCGGCATCGGCGTCTTTCCTTGCTTCCTCTTGTTCTTGTCAAACTTGTTGTTTCTCGGCTGACCCTTCTTGTCTGGTGAGTTGGCATTCTTCTTTGGCCCACCGGCTGCATTTGAAGTCTGAGGAGTCGACTTTTCTTCTGGCACTGCTCCCTTTGGCTTCTGCATCAGTAACCACATAACTGACGGAAGGCCCAGCACTTTCTCCACGTGTTGGTCAAGAGGGAGCTCTCCGGCCGGGCCCAGTGGCAAACCAGACCTCGTCCGCTCCGCCAATCGTAAATGAATCTCTCTGTCTGCAGCAGACAGTTGGCTCATAGTTGGACGTTTGAACCCTTCCAAGGGCTCTCTTTGCAGCTCACCAAAAAGCAGCTGAATGATCATCTCATGTTTCTCATAGCTCATCAACTTTGAAAGCTCGTAGGCTACTCCACGACGCTTGAGTGCATTGAGGACCTCAAGCTCACTGCCGACTTCACATCTCATCGCAGCATCTGCCTCTGACACTTTGATGTGTCCTGACGCGTCTGCCTTCCAAACCTTGAGATTGTTCTGCTCCTTGAGGTTGTTCAACTCATGCGCACGACTCGTACAACGAGACCACTCAATATAGCGTAATCGACCATCATCTGTGCACTGTGCCAATGCGTTGATGAGTGCATGACTCGGCTCAAGTACCGACTCAATCTTGATGGGACTCAACTTTTTCTCAAGAGCATCAAACCTGGAAGAAATTTCTTGGACAGGTAGCTTCTTCGGCCCATCAGCTTCACTGGTATCTGTTTTTCTCTTCAACTCTGTTGCCGTCAAAGTGTAACTCTCAAACAACAAACGCCTCAGCAGCGCAGCTTCTGGATGCACAGCTGCACCAAGGATAGGTACTGATACCTTGCTGTCAAAATCTCCATCTGAAATCTGTGCCGGATTTGTGGATACCGAGAAAGCGTAACTTCCGAAGGTGCTCCACCCTTTCGCTTTGAGTGCAGCAAAGGTGGTGTCTGACAACTTGATTTCGTCACACCTCGCCTTGAACACCACTTCACTGTCAACATATGACATGGCTATGGAACGGCTGGCTAAACAAAAGAGTTGTGGAATCAATTGTCACGTTTGACAACAAATTCAAAAGGATCTCACGTCCATGCAAGAAAACAAACATTCTGCATAAATCAAATGAAATGAATTGCAGTCTCTTTGACTTGACGTCCGGATCATCACCGTTGTGAATTCAGCCGGAGGTTTCTTGAGGAGACACGTTTGTCTCAAAGGTGCATTCACCACAAAACTGATTTGGTGCCACAGGTGATGAATGGCTTTCCTTTTCACTGCAATGCACTTTTGCATCAAATCAAACTCAACAGTGAAAACAAAAGAAACGCAAACTGGACCTGTGACCTCCAAACAAATCAACGCATGCTGCCAAATTTCCACTTGGTTTGAATTTTTTTGATGTAAAAATTGGCCCTCTTCGGACAATTTTAACAAGTGACCTGGAGACCCCTTTTTATCATCAAACAAATGGAAAATTGCTAACGCATGCCATCTGCTGAGATTCACCAGTGCAGCAATCTGAAACCGGTCATGTGAAAATCGGAAATCAGAGTGAACAGAAAATCAAAAGGAAACATCGAAAAGACATTCAGAACTTGCGCAAATCCAAACATGCACTGGCAAATACAACTGAATGCAGCCACACGATTTTCCCTTGCAAATCTTCGGGCGTCTGAGGTTTGGACAGGACCTGTGTCCTATGTGCTGGAATCTGAGTCTCCAGTCTGGGTGCTCCATCCGAAGCATGTCATACAGCCGTGTGCTGTGAACGCTGGAACTCCCTCCAGCAACTCATAATTGGGATTGCATTTCCTTCCGCGTTTGAAATAGGTGACATTGTACAAACATCTGCCTACCAAGTGAAGTTTCTTTGACTTGACATGTCTGTAGCAGGTCTGTCCCGCAATGTCCGATGGTGCTACTAGGTCACGAGCGTTGGCTTCTCCGTCAAGCTCCACACGGCGCTCAGCTTCATCTGAATCGCTTTCGGTGTCTGTGACAGAACTGCAAGAATCTGACATGTCACTGACATCACTGTCAAGGTCTGGTGCAATGAGACCCTGTGGAGGAAGAACCAACCCTTGACCTACTGCACACGTCAAGTTCTTCAACTCGAACAAGGTCAAATCATCATTAAATGAATCACCAAGCAAATTTGTCTGACATGACTGGGCGCCAGGCAACTCGTCCGTTGATGCGAGACTCTCTGACAAGACTCTGTTTGAAGTCAAGTCAACAGCATCATCAAAACTCTCACCAGGCATCATCTGATGTGCAACTTCTGTTTCAACATGTTCTGCTCTACTTGCGGCCAACTTGACTGCCTCTTCTAAGGTTTGAGCTCCAGACCAACGCCTTGATCTCGACTCGTCCGGTCGAAACACATTGGATCTGACCGCTATGAAGATCGCCTCAATCTGCCTCAGAATAGGTGATGCAGCATCCCGTGAATACTCCAGAGCGCTCTTGTCACCTGGCAGCACGTGGTAGCCTGCAAGCCGCCGAAGCGACAAACTGATATTTGCTTTGGACATCCATGACAAAATGGTAGCCTTTGCAGAATGTGTTGCAACGTCTTTCAAAGCTTCTGGCCCAAAAGGTTGTAATAATTCCCTGAGCCAAACACTGGCTTCCGACGATGAGAGGGGCTGAGGGGACCACCCCCCACAGGCCAGAGGAGCTGGCATAGTTGGCTGTGACATGCATGCCTTCAACCCGCATTGCAACCTCTTGCTGAGCCACGCTGATGCCCAGTCAAGCCCTGTCAAACCAGGCAGCACTCCAGCAACTGGCAAAAGTCTTACCACACTGGTGCGGCGTTTCTGGGCCGTTTTGTGGTGGTACAATGATGCCTCAATGAAGCCCCTCCCACAGTCCAGGTCTAGTGTAGGCTCAGTGATACAATGTTGTCCGTCACTCCACCGAAGACGACAGTGAACAAGAAAACAGAGATAGCCTGCAAAGATAGACTGTTGTCCTGTTCCATGAACTGCAATGTGTTCCAGGGCCCTCACCTGCTGAACTGAAAATGGTGACTTCTTCTTAGTCGGAGCTTTCTCAAAACCAAGTGCAACTCCACGAACTCTTGACGATTTCAAAATTGTATCAACGTCTGCACCTAGCAATCCTTTTGCAAATCCTAGGGATTCCAAAAATCTCTTCCCTTTGGATGGAGCAGCATGCATCCTCCGTAGCTCACACAAGTAGTCGTAAGCTGTCCCTTCAGAGATTGGAAAGATACCTCCCTGACAGTCGATACAAGTTGAACGTTTCCAACGACCAAATGCAAGCAACGATGCAGCCCTACTCTTCAAGGTTGAAGTTGACTTGCACGAAAAAGCATCTGAAACCACTTGCCAAATGTAATCGTCACTCCTACCATGTTCGATGCACTGCATGAGAAGCCGACCAAACTCAGTGTGACATGTGCTATCCATGACAATGACCTTCCAGCACTGTAAAGCCAAATTGTGTTTGTGACTCTCTGCAGCAACCCAAGAGATTTCTGAGAGGTGCACCCTGGCATTGAATCTGTCCAGCTTGACAGGTGTGGCCACTGCACTCGAATGGCAAAACGGTTGCACTGGAAAGTCAACCCAGTCAGGTTTCGGAATCACAGGTTTTGGTTTGCTACTGAAAGCATCTTCCCATGGAGAAGTTTCCCAAGGAAGCTGAGTACGCAGCCTCTTAGCTCCCAGCTCACGCGCACAGGAGTTGATGAACTCTGTGGTCAATCCATTCATGACCCAAAGGCAGAAAACAGCTATGCAAGTCCTCACCATGAGCTGCCTAACTACCCCTACTTCGCGAGTACATCATTTAAGAGACTGCACCCACCCACCCTACCCTTTCTTGAGGCGTGCGAGGAACAAAGAATTAACATGTGTGAATGTGAACAACATCAAAGAAAAACAGTTGTTGAAGTCATCACCTCAACCTTGCCTTTCACAAGTTGCACAACTGTTTTGACGTTTGTTTGACCTTTTGTTTTTTTTTTGGGCACCTTTGTGCAAAACAAAAGGAAACAGCAGTTGTCGCATTAACCCATGTTACGCGAGAAAGTTTTTGTTTGACAAGGGTGACCATTGTCACAAACCAAGAGGCATTTTGAAACGCGCAAGTTTTTGGGACACAACCCAAAAACAAACAAACACTTCTTTCACGATAAAGTATCATCACCTTTGGTGAAATAACACTTAGCAAGCTTGTGGTTTCCGCAGCATTTTCAGCGCCATTTTGCGTGACAGGCCCAGGACATGGGACAAGTTTTCATCCGTGTTGCAGGCGTGGCACTTTCTGCGCTTTGCTAAAGCGTTGGCAAGTGTGGGTCGAAATCAGAGGTGATTTTGGAGGTCATTCTGGGGACGCGCAGTGGTTGCCGAATTTGGACAATCTTCGAAAAGATCCAAAATTTCGTTTTGTGGGCCTGTCGTCATTCCTGATCTGGTGCGTGATGATGCTTTCGCGTGGCAGATGCTGCACCTTGGATGCCTGAGGCTCAATTTCGTGGCAAGCGCGATAATGTTGGATGCTGATTAGTAGCTAGGTTCGTTATTGTGGCTAGAAATCTAGAAATCCCAAATCATTACGAACCCCTGTATTGATCTTTTGGTTCACTATTGTGGCAACAATTTTGGCATGCCAATTTTTTTAAGCCTAAAAAAAAATGTCTGTTTGTGTGAAAAAACATGAAAAAAACACATTTTTTGCAGAGAAAAAACATGTTTCATTTTTTTAAAGACACATGTTTGACATGTTTGTCTACCTTTTCAGAAAGATCCGATCTTTTAGTGAACCCTATTAACGAAAAAAAATCACAAATTTTCAACCCACTGGGCCATGAGAGGGTCCAGTTCACTTTAGTAGGTTTGTTTTCTGGCTTCGCAATTGCAGCAATTTTTTCCTGAGTTGACCCTGGAGCCAAGGGAAGAAAGGCAAGCCTTTCCCAAAAGCACTTTCACATGTCAAAGTCAAGCCGTTCCTAAAGCATCCAATAAGTTTTTTCTTGTTGTTTTTTCCCTGTGTTTGTTTTTTCTTTTTTTTTCTCTTTCTCTGATTTTTCTTCTTTCCTTTTCGTCCTCTTCCTGATTTTTTCTGTTCCTCCTCCTGTTTCTCTTTCTCTTCCTCTTCCTCTTACCACGCCTTTAAAAAATGTGAGGTGCAAAAGGTGCCGCAATCAACATGTTGAACCCCACTCACTACAAGTACTACAAATACCACAAGCACTACAAGCACTACAAGCACTACACATACACTACAACAACCAGCACTACCGCACAAGACTGATGGACCGACAAGTGGTTGGAGGCGACCAGTGTACTTGTCATGTAGTTGTACAGGATGCTCAACTTCAACTTATCTACTTATAACTAAGTTATAACATGGTTTTAACTAGGTTAAGTATGTTTTAAGTTGTCTTTAAGTAGGCTAAGTAGCATGTGTACTTATCCTACTTATAAGTAAGTTATTTCTACATGTAAGTAGGTTATCCTACTTGTTAAGTNGTTTTAAGTTGTCTTTAAGTAGGCTAAGTAGCATGTGTACTTATCCTACTTATAAGTAAGTTATTTCTACATGTAAGTAGGTTATCCTACTTGTTAAGTAAAAATAAGTAGAATTAAGTAGTTTTATGTTGTGGTAACATAAGTAGGCTAAGTAACTTATTTCTACTTATTTCTACTTATTTCTACTTATTTCTACTTATGCTACTTATGCAAAAACATTGATTTTGCAAGTTTTATTTTGGAACCTTGTTTGTTTTGTCCTTTTTTGTTATTTTTTGAGCATTTGTTTGGAGTTGTATTTTTTAAAGTTTATGTTTGTTTCTTTGGAGTATGATGTTGTTGCTTTTTATTTTCATGATTGTTGTTATGTATTTCATTGGGAGCGGTGTGGCCGCTTTTTCTTATTTGAAAATGTTTTTTCGGCATGGGGATGCATGATAGGCAAAGCGGTGTGTCCGCTGCTATATTTCTAGATATGTTTGTGTTTGCAAGCGGTGTGTCCGCTTTTTGTTTCTGGATATATATGTCTGTGTTTGCAAGCGGTGTGTCCGCTTTTTTGTCTGTATAATATATATATATATAGATACACTTTCGTGATAGTTTGAAACATTGTGGGTGTTGAGATGTTTTTTTGTAACTGCATCGGCTTTTCAGTGCACGGTTTCACTGCGACCAGTTGGTGATGGCACATACAAAGAGACAGATAGCAAACAATTTCAGAGAGTAAAACATCATTAGCCAAGTTTCGACAACACAGAGAGCAAATCATTTATGTTAGTTTTCATGGTATATATCAGGGGCTGTGAATATATGGCATTTTCAATCATCATTGGGCAAACTTTGACGAAAGCAACTGTGAGCACGTTGCGATCGCAATAGGATAGTATTCACCACTTGATTTTTGAGAATGGATGAGGATCCTCTCATGCCCGTGGGCGCTTGCCCAAAGCCATGCGCGTCGCCGAACCCAGAAGAGCCAAAGGTNATTCACCACTTGATTTTTGAGAATGGATGAGGATCCTCTCATGCCCGTGGGCGCTTGCCCAAAGCCATGCGCGTCGCCGAACCCAGAAGAGCCAAAGGTGCCAGCGTTCATGCCACCGCGAGCAAAACGGAGGCTTCCGCCTGGACCATATGCCAAAGGTGCTTCTGCAGGTGAGGGTCGGTTCGATCCAAATCTTTTGACCACAAGTCGTTGTTGTGTTGTTGGCACTCACTTTAAATTTGCAAGGTTGAACTTTTGTCTCCATTAGCGGGCAGAGACATCCCAGTGTGGTGCAGGAGATGGGACTGGACCTCGGCCGTTGCCCAAGTCTCTTGGACCTCCTCCTGCCAAAGCCAGTTCTTCTGCAGAACCTGCTCATTACAATGGGCCACCTGTGAAAGTCGAACCTGGTGCTGCAGGCCGTGGTGCAGGCCGTGGTGTAGCACCTTTGGCTACAGCTCCGACGATGCCCAAGGTCTCTGAGACGGAAAGATTTGCAGGAGCTTTTTATTCACTGAATTTGTGCATGTTTTTGGTTTTTCGTTTCTGATTGATTAGGAAGCGGTGTGACCGCTATGTAGGTTAAATATTGTTGGATGCATCCCGTTTAGATTGGATATGTCTTGTCCAGGGTTCAAAAGCGGTGTGACCGCTGGAAGCATGCATGGAAGAAATGTTTTTTTGGTGATATATACATCTCTAAAGATGAATCAGAGTGGGAAAAATGTGACAAAGGTATGGTATATTTATTTTGATTTCAGCGGAAAGACCGCTTTGAAGGAGCACCTTGGAAGGCGCGGCATCCAGATGGGCTTCCCGCTGTGCTGCAAATGGCCCTGGCGGCGAGGAAAGCGAAGAGTCCTGGTGGTGCTGCAGCGGCGAGCTCATCGAGCGCTACAGCGGCAGGATCTTCGAGCGCTGCTCCTTTGCCGAGCTCTACCAGCTCCACATCTTTGCCGAGTTCAACTGGCGCTACCCCCTTGCCGGCCTCTTCGACCAGCTCGTTGGGAACCGGCGCGGCCGCGCCGAAGCCAGCCGCGGCGCTGGCGGTGCCAGCCATGCCGAAGAATGGCTGCCGCGTGAAAGCGGCTGGTCCACCGGCAGAGCCACGGGCTGAACGGTCCGATGTGGCGTCTGGGGATTTTGAGTTTCGGCCTGGGGAATCCAGCAGGATGCGCCAGTGGCGCCTGTACGGCATATGGCGCTGTAGGGGCGGACGTCGGCAGGATGAATTTAAGAGAAGATAGAAAAATGCGTCAGGGCGAGGGGTCAGCGGTGTTTCCGCTTTGGAGTGCGTAACGAATTGAAAAATGAGTATATAAATATATATGATATAAATAGGTTTGTAATTATGTTGCAGCGGTGTGTTCGCTTGAGTTGAACTAGACCAGTTGGAGTAGATACATATATATATATATATGTATATGAATAAATAAATTGAAAACATATATATATATATACATATATATATATGTATACTATATATATACATATAGATATATAGACCGTTTCAGGAAGTTTTGCATGTTGCAGCGGTGTGCCCGCTTTCAAACCACTAAGTTTTGCGGTGTGACCGCACAGCATGTCATTTAGTTTTGTTTTCACAACTGGTTGATGTAAGCGGTGTGACCGCTATATGATATATATATTTGTTGGTTTAGATATGTCATTTTTCAATGCTCAACATATGAGATGATTCATCATCGCATATTCAGGCTTCTCAGCTATATGAAGTGATATAGAGTCAGAAATGGCTGACCGTAGGAAAAGCCAGAACTTCTGTTCGTTCCCGCACTATCTCACCGATGAGCTTTGGTCGAGCGTCAAAGAGGAGCCCAAAGAGAAGTCTCAGCACAAGTTGTTTCAGCACGCGTGGCGCCTGGGGCTTCGCTGCCCGTCTGAGATGACCCACTGCGTCATTGACAACATAGTGCGCTTAGCTGGTCCATCGGATAGGGCTCGACGAGCTTCATCGTTTGAAAGGTACGGGGAGATCGGCGAACAGAAGAAGACCTGGAAAAAATTCAAACAAACCAGAATCCAAGCTGGCGATGATCAGACTTACACCGACTATATCGAGGTGCTGCCGCGGGATCCCAGAGATCTTCCTGCTGAATACTATCTGGTGGCATTTCAGCATGCCCTTCCTGAGGAATGTCGTCACTGGAATGGATAAACATGGTGCCTGCTTTTTTTTTAAAAAAGATATTGTATATGGGATGAAAACAAAGCGGGCAAAGGTTTGAATTTGAGCTTCCTGATCTCCTTACACTGAGGTATTCCAGCTGATGATCTTTGGATGGCTATGGGCGCTTCCAAGCTGCGCCGTCCGAAAGAGGTTGCCGCTGTCACTGACCCCAAGGATGCAGGACAAGGAGATTCGCTGAAACTCATGGAGTTTGCCTATCGAATGGGACGTGATAGCCTTTCTTCTTCCTCTGCAGCGGCCCCAGCAACCTCCAAGCCGGCTGAAGCTGCTGGACCAGTTTTTCCGCCTTTGCAGGATGGATTAGTCACTGCAGGGGTTTCTTCTGACGCAGAGCCTAAGACGACGCCTGCTGCTGAGGTACTGAGCTTCCAAAAAGCTTGTTCTCAATTTGTTTTCTTCAGGGGAAGCATGTTGCTGAAAAATCCTTTGTTGTCCAATATGTTTTGGGGGGAAGCTTGATGCCGAAAGTGACTAGATGCAGGTGAAGCATGATGCTGGGCAGATGGTTGCGGTTGCCGGGGACGAAACTGTAGAAGATTTGGAGACGGCAGTAATTGCCGAGATGGAGCGTGATGTTGAATGCGATGCTACGAGTGCGACTGCAGAGCTCGAAGGTGAGGAGAATGCACATGACTCGGTAGCCAAGATGAAAAAAGCTCTGCAGCTCCGTGAGGACGGCAAAAACAAGAGCCATGCTGAGAAGAAGGAGCCGAAGAAAACCACTACCTTGGGTGCCAAACCAAAGGCCATGCCGAAAGGACTTAAAAGACCGGCTTCCTTCAAAATTGTGAAGGGCAAAGCGAAATCCAAGTCTGCCGTGAAGGTATCGCCAAAGAGCCAGACTACACAGGCCTGGTTTTGGCTGGCTCCTGTGCTGAAAAGTGTTTTAATTTTCAAATCACATAATGGATCTCACTCACATGGAGGCCAAGAAAAAGCCCGTGAAGGTGGCGAAGCAGCTGAAGATGACGCGTGCCTGCGTCTACTCGAGGTCCTATCACCAGATGAAATGTCACCAAACAGCAATAGAACTGGTGAAGCCGAACTAGGATTGAAACACATCAGTGTCTCTTTGTATATGGTTGTGGAACCTTTGGTGGCCAGCGGTGTGTCCGCTATACAATTGTTTTGAGCGGTGTGTCCGCTGAATGAATATATACAAAATTCACGGTTTATGTTTACCAAAGAATTTAGTAAGATATACTATTGCATATACATCTGCTTCCTTGGAAGACCTAGGTAAGTTACTTGCGAGCGGTGGCTTGTCGGAGGAGATGATCTCGAAGAAGGCCAAAGCTGCTGGTAACGCAGCTGTGAAGAAACATTTCAAGTAGCTGAGGCAGACAACAGTCTGATTTTGATCCATATAGCGTCGATGCTACATCACTGTAAAAGGGCAAAACATATGAGAAAGTCCGGTTTGAGTTTGTTCATGTTCGCTGTTTGGGAAGCGGTGTGACCGCTGCATGTTCGTGTTGTGCAGTGTCTTGTTTGAAGCGGTGTGATCGCTCTATAAGCGGTGTCTCCGCTGGCGTTCGCACATGCATGGGGGCCATCAGTAATTTGGATATGAAATATTTCCGGATGAAGACTTATAATTATACCCCTCTGTTCTACTTGTCATCTGCATATACATGGTTATATGGATTTATATACAAATACATCACGACCATAGATGTGAAACCTTTTCTCCTTGCTTCAGGAAAAAAAGTGGAGACCAGCAGAAGCCCTTCTGCAGGTTTTCCAATATCTCAAATTTGTCTGTGCTCCGTGGGTTGGCAGAAATGGCGTGCAGCCGCTTCGAGTACACGTACATTGCTTGGAGCGCGATGGAGAGCAACACCACGGAAGTGTGGTGGGACATGTGGTCCCGGGTCAAAGAGTGGATGCCGCTGCCGGAAGGTCAGGTTCTTCGGCACCGTCGATCGGGCGACGTGCTATACTTGGGAGATGGTATGACGAACATCAAGTTCTGTTCGGTCCACCACGAAAATCTGGAGCTGAAGCCAACCTGGAAGATGTATCTTGGTTGGAATTATTTCTAAATTTACGGGAACCTGTTTTGGGTTAACGAAAAAAGTACTCTGGGGTACATTGAAAACTGACCATGGAGGTTTATCTCTCGAAGTGGCATTGCCATCCTCGTTCGACCAACTGGAAACCCTGCCGGCCTCAAGGTCTTCAAGTTTGTGTGGATTCGCGGCACCAAGGCTGTCAATGTCACCTCGGCCTTGACTGGAGACCCTGTCGCTTCAGTTCCTGGCAAATGGGGGCCTGCCAGCAAATTTGTCCAGGCAACTTGGCCTCCATTGTTTGTTCAGATTCGTTATACCAGCCGTGATGGCCTCTTCATTTGAAAACTATATATGCATCATGCTTGTCACATGCTGGCGTAGAAAGCAAATTCACCAGGATGAATTTTTAAGTGTTCACCTGACATGTATGTTATCTTTGTAGCAGCGGTTTTCTCCGCTTAGCGGTGTCTCCGCTTTTTTTTGTTAACGCATCATGTTTTTTTTTCACTTGCTGGCAAAGAAGCCAATGCAGGTCCCAAAAAAAAAAGTAGACATTTGTTTAGGTTCGCGGAGCAGCGCGTTTTGAAAATTTCAAAAATTGTTTCCCGAGCGGTCTGTCCGCTGAGCGGTGTGTCCGCTTTCATTTTTTGAAATAAATCGTTTTAAGCCTGCCTCCGGGCAGGTGCTGAACGCGTTTCTCGAGCTGGCCGACAGCACCACTGGCCGCGAGGATTTGATTTTAGGCAGCTGCCAAGTTGCAGCAATGGTGGGCGATCTGAAGCTTCGAGCACCTATGTATGAAATGACTTTGGCCAACCTGTTTGAGAACAGTGATGCGGTGGACCGAGCTTTAGCGGCAGCTGAACAGGAGCAAGAGCGCCTGATGAGAAGGTCCTGTTTTTCTCTGGGAAAAAACGCTTAAAAAAACACAGTGCTTTTTTGTTTTCGAAAAGGTTTAATTTTGACATGCTATATTTGGCCACCCTGCGGCAGGTGGATTGCCGATGGATTTTTTCCTGCCCAAGAAATTCAGCCAGTGCCGGAACCAGAAAGGGGACAGGCTGGCAACCGCGGGCTGCGTGCTGGTGGCAAACACGGTGCCAAGAAGAAGCCAGCTGCTGTGCGAAAGGCGTTGAAGAAACCAGCTGCGGCCAAATGACCGCAGATCAAAAGCAGCCGAGATAGAGGAAAAGTCAAGCAGCGGATTCTGTTGTTTTTTGGTTTGTTCCTGTCAAAAACAAAACACAGCGGTGTGACCGCTTCAAAACAATTTTTGCATGTTTGAGCGGTGTGACCGCTGTTTTTTTTTTCACTCGAAAACAGCGGTGTGACCGCTTCACAACAAAGTGTGCATGTTTGAGCGGTGTGACCGCTTTTTTTAACCAAAACACAGCGGTGTGTCCGCTTCAACACAACGTTTGCATGTTTGAGCGGTGTGACCGCTGATTTTTTTTAAAACCAAAGACCACGGTGTGTCCATTTCATGACAGATTTTTGGGGTGATAATTGATTTTTTNTTTGCATGTTTGAGCGGTGTGACCGCTGATTTTTTTTAAAACCAAAGACCACGGTGTGTCCATTTCATGACAGATTTTTGGGGTGATAATTGATTTTTTTCTCTACCCTATCTATCCCTATCTATACCCTATCTATACCCTATCTATACCCTATCTATACCCTATCTATACTGTTGGTGCGATATTTTGAATTTTTATCTTTACCCTATCTAACCCTATCTATACNCCCTATCTATACCCTATCTATACCCTATCTATACCCTATCTATACTGTTGGTGCGATATTTTGAATTTTTATCTTTACCCTATCTAACCCTATCTATACCCTATCTATACTTTTGGTGTGTTTTTTGCATTTTTCCTTTACCCTATCTAACCCTATCTATACCCTATCTATACTTTTGGTGCGATTTTGGATATTTTTCTTTACCCTATCTATCCCTATCTATACCCTATCTATACCCTATCTATACTTTTGGTGCGATTTTGGATATTTTTCTTTACCCTATCTATCCCTATCTATACCCTATCTATACCCTATCTATACCCTATCTATACTCTATTTTCTATCCTACTCATCCTATATATATTGAGCCTCTCTTTTCAGTATCTGCCAGCAATGTGTTTTTCGTGCTCGTCCATGTGCCACCATTGGGCATGGCTTATNTATCCTACTCATCCTATATATATTGAGCCTCTCTTTTCAGTATCTGCCAGCAATGTGTTTTTCGTGCTCGTCCATGTGCCACCATTGGGCATGGCTTATATTTTCACATTCAGAACTTCTGACATCGCCCTGCAGATTTTGGCGCCCAATCAACCACGTAGTGGAAGCGTGTCTTCTCTCCAATACTTCAGCGCTCATGGCTGACGTCCAAGCCGTGGTTGAGACCCAGGAAGATGAGGAACAGAAGATGCCTGATGAAAAACCTACTTGTTGCAAGTGCGGCAGCTCCACTGAAGACTTCGACAGCCACTCCAAAATGTGCCGTCAGTGCTGGAATGTGCACCAGATGATGTATAGGCATCTTGGAGGAGCACCATCGACTTTGGTTTCCATGAAAGTCGAAGACCAGAAGAAGTTCTACAAAGATGTGGGAAGCCAGCTGAAGGTCACGCCCAAAAACGGCAGGTGGGCACTGATTCGAGCAGCAATGGTCAAGAGCATGACGCATTACCGAAAGGAAGAACGTGTGAATAGCGTGAAACGCAAGTACTTGCCGTTGAACGTGCTTGAGAAGAAGGGCTTTGACGTGGAGGCTATCCGCGCACATGGAGATCGTCGCGACGACGAGGTACCTGAACTACTTTCTATCTGCGATCCTGCTGTGAATATTCAAAACTATAGCATCAGCGGTGTGACCGCTGCAGTATGCATTTATGAAGAGACTCATCTATATGTATTTTTTTGATGTGATATCTTTATATATATATATGATATATATATATATATGACCAGAGTCAACCGAGCACGCTTGAGCGGTGTGACCGCTGTGCTGGAACAGTTTTTTTTGTGCCTTCCGTGAATCAGGTCTTTGGAGAGGTTTTTGCTGCGCCCATTCTGACGATTTCGAATGATGAACTGGTCGGGGAAATTGAAGAGGAAATCGCACAGAAGGAATGGCAACTCAGATCCAAGAAAAAGAATGACAAGAGGAAGCAGCCTGTGGCCAATGGAGACGGCGATCAGGTCATTCCTGTTGTGGACGATGAGATCTGGGAGGTTCCCTCAGATGATGAGCCATCCCGAGAGCCTGCTTCCAAAGCCGCCAAGAAGGCAGAGGATAAGGCGGAGAAGGAGGCAGCCAAAGAGGCTGCGAAGCAGGAGAAAACTCGGGAGACCGCTTGGCGCAAGGAGATCTCCAAGGCCGCGAAGGTGATTGGATCCCTGAATACAGTCACCGAAGCTTTGGCCAATGCGAAGGTTCGCGCCCACAAGAATGCCGAGCTCTTCGCCGCTGGCCTGTTGGATGGCATCGATGAAGCCATCACCAAGTTGACGGGTTTCAAAGCGAGTTCCATGCCTGATCACCCAGGGTCTGCGTTTCATCTGTCTTTTCATTGCAGCGGTGTGGCCGCTTTGGTTTTGTCAATATGGTGGGTTATGCATAGATGATGTTTCTGATTGTTCAAGCGTGACAAATATTAGTGATCGATGTAGTTACAGTTGCATTTTATATAGCAATTTAGATGCTATGTCAAATATGTATGGATATAAATTTTGTGTATCCTGATGTTTCTGTCACATCTGCCTCAGGTGCCACTGCCCTGCTTAGTGCCACTCCGCAGCAGAAATTGGCGGGGATGCCGGTCACCTTCGAAGATGTTTCTTGCAATGATTATATATCTTTTTCTGATTGGGCGAAAAAAAAAAGGAATTAATTTCCTTTGTGCTACTCTCTTGCTACGTCATCAGGTTGGCGATGTTCAAAGTGCGGTGAAGGCTGCGCAGCAAGTCTTGGCAGATGTGCGCAAGATCTTCGCAGAGAAAGTTCAGGCCAACAGGGCAGCCAAAGGAGAAGGAGCTGGCCAACCCAAGGCTGCCGCGAAGCGAAGCGCGAAGGGAAGCGCGAAGGGAAGCGCGAAGGCCAAGGCAAAGCCGTAGATTCTTGTCTTCAAGACGGTCTAGATCAGAAATGATCAATTTTGACAATAAGACGTGGAAACTGAATATGATTACACCACCATCTGCATCGGTGTGGAAAACACTGCAGGGGTTTGAGGCTGCTGTCTATCTTGTCTTGAACAAGCGGTGTGGCCGCTGACTAGCGCAGTTCCAGCTGTCCATTGTGAGCGGTGTGGCCGCTTCAGTTTGTCACTTGTCAGCGGTGTGTCCGCTTTGCTACGCCTGTGCTGTTGCATGTGCTGCAGCGGTGTGCCCGCTTCTTTTCTATATATGACGTTTACATATATTTTTTATATTTACATATTTAACATATGTAAAGGATGACACATTTCAAAAATATCCGCAGTGCTGGCATGTTGCTTTCAGCTGCATTAATCCATATCTGCCACCACACGCGACAGTCAGTCAACTCTAAAGTCTCCGTGTGCCAGCAGTTGCTTCCAGTCATGGTTTTAAGCATCGAAAAAAGCGTGATAAGTGCATACATGAAATAAATAATATATATATATATATGTATAAAAATCTTTTATGGATTGGAAAAAACTTTGGATTTTCAGCAGTCAAAGCATTCAAAACCAATAGAAAGCCATGCACAAGAAACGCCGACTTGATGACAAAACCCAGGAGAAGATTTCGAGAGCCCTCACAGTCAAGGGTGCTTCGGAGCGGGCTATCAACGAGCTTTGGAATATTTGGCAAGATGATGAAGAAAACAAAATTGCACCAAGCCAGTTTAACTGCTTGGTCCATGACAATTTGGAACGCTGGCAAGCTGCGGCAAAGCAGGTGACGTTCGAGCGTCTGGATGGCACCAATGTGACTCTGCTCATTACACGCTTGCGGCCTTTCTTGGAAACTATGGTGGCCGAATCACCTGCTTTTGCAAAGGCTCTTAAACGAGCGTTGGCAAACAATGAAGCTTTGACTCCTGTGTTCTATTCAGATGAATGTACAGCAGGCAACGTACTTTCAAATGAGAAGCAGAAGAAGGCAGTTCTCTGGTATATGTCGTGGTTGGAGTGTTTTCATCTCCTGAAGGTCCCCACCATGTGGATCTGTCTCGCTGCAGTGCAAACGCAATGTATACAAGAAATGACTGGCGGAACTTCCGCGGTGATGAAGACCATTCTGGAAGAGAATGTCTCGGATGACCTTCGCCGGGGCGTTACATTGCCTGGAGGATTGCAATTTAAGCAACACATGAAGGCCTTCTACGTTGCCGACATGGATGCGATAAGGGGCACATATTCCTTGAAAGGATCCGCGGGTCTACGACCGTGTATCCATTGTGATGTTCTCAAAAAGGATTCTGGGCTTCTGGAACACGAGCCATCCTTTGTCGACGTCACCGCTTCCTCTGGATTCAAATCGTTGTCAGACGAAAAGATTTTTCGAGACTGTGATAGAATGAGAGATTGCAGGACAAGGGCGCAGTTGGACATACATGAAAAGGCGACGGGCATTGTTTATGATGAAGCAACGTTGATGTTCTCTCAGTCTCAAAGAATTAAAATGCCACCATCACGGATCATCGCCGACTTCATGCATTGCTATCTTTGCAACGGGGTCGCCTCTTGGGAAGTAGCCCTTATGTTGGAAAAAATTTACTCCCGGACTTCCTTGACCCTCGAACTACTGCAAGAAGCTGTTGTTTCTGACCTCTGGAAAAGTTCTAAAGGTGCAAAGAAAACAGCGTCATATCTCAAGCACCTGTTCCCCCACAAGAACTTTGGCGAAGGGATTTACAAAGGAGAAGGTCACCAAACACGTGCTATCCTTCCCTTGCTTCGCTATTATCTGGAAACAATGATCGAACCTGCAGGTTCTTTGCCTGTTGAGTGCTGCAAGAGCTTCAAAATCCTGTGCGACATCGTTGCGTACGTGCGACATATCGCGCATGGCTTTCAGAGGGTGGACAGCAAATCCATGTGCCAACTGGATGCATTGCAGAAGAAGCACCACGAGCACTTTGGAATGGCATATAATGAATTCAAACCCAAGCACCACCACCGGCTACACATTCCGAGCCAATGGATGAGAGCAGGTGTCATCATCTCCTGCGAGCCTCTCGAAACCAAGCATCAACTTTACAAAGATGGCTTGGCTGATAGACAAAAAGGAAAGGTGAGAAACTTTGAAGCATTTTCTGCTGCGGTGCTGCCCAGAATATCCCAAAGGAGTTTTGACACCATCCAGAAAGTTGGTCTCCCCTTTTGGGAACTGTTGCCGCCGATCTGCGAAGCGGCTCTGGACGACAAGATCTATTTTGCCACGGCCAGTCTTGAAACAAGCCTTCGTTTCTCAGATTATTTGACCCATCTCTGGTGACTCAATTTTTTTCTGACATGCAAAAAGTTTTTTAACCATATTCTGGGCAGCAATGTGGCCGCTTCATGTGAAAACAAGTAAATGGGTTTTTTATGTGTGAAATATGGTCTTGCAGCTAATTCCTACAACTTGCTGACATTCCAATGAAAGAAATTCATATGTGCATAACTATGTGCATTTCCAGCGGTGTGACCGCTTCACACAAAAATGGTGATACAGTAATTTAGGCTATAGGAAAAATACCATGGCCAGTATTTCCTGTTGAACCATGTCCTCTTGATTTAGTCCCTGTCTCTTACATGAGGCTGCCACCTTCTTGCCAATGAACTTTGTGAAGGTGATGTTGTGTGTTGGAGACGTGAGGCTGGCATTGTTCAAAGATTCTTTAATCACCCTGCACGTGGTCTCTATGTGCGCTACGCCAAGTTCAACTTAGTCTCTTGATGGTACGAACAAGTAGCCTGCTCAAAATTTGCCAGACCCAGTATATATATATATGGTTGAAGAAAAGAGCTGGGGCACAGTCTGGATCAAGACAGAGGAGATTATCACATCTCAGATCTCCACCTCGGACCCGCTTGGCATTCCTCCCTGGCACAAGTTCTCGGCCGACCTGAAGTACATCACCTGCCTTCGCTGAAAAAAACACGTGTGTTTCCGTGGCCTGCTTCGTTGCGTCAGTTTGAGGAACATTCTTTCTTATTCTCTTAAGGTTTGAGATATGTGCTGAAGTTGCCTAATGAATAGCGGTGTGCCCGCTCATTAAAAAAATACTTGAAACGATATATGACCGCTAAATGCCACGGTCTTGGTGTTTGCGTGGCACACACGCACACACACTGTTTGATTCTATACATAACATGTCTCAGCGGTGTGTCCGCTTCATATATACATATACATACATATATGTATATAGTTATTATATATATACACATTATAGCAACAGAGCGGTGTGTCCGCTGCATTGTGATTTCTCTGATTTCAAAAATTTATGTCATCCCCAGACACTTTGATCGAGACCTCGCCTCACGAACCAGATTTTGCGATTACCAGCTGGGTGCCATGACTAAGGAAATGCTTCTGCACTTGGCGACTGTGATCGCTGTTGAGGTTGCCGACTGGTCTGCTGAGAAGCAAGACCGATTGGAGGCATGTCGCGAATTTTGTCGCAGCGTTTGCACCTTCTTCGGATTGGTCGAGAAGACGGCACCCCTTGGCCATCTGTGGGTCCTCCTGACGATGATTGAATGCAAGCTCGGTGGCTGCAGCGGGGCTGACATCGACGAGACTGGCATGGCACTGCCAAAAAAATGGTCACCGTGGATGGCATGGGGCACTTTGAATTGCTACACACGCATTGCTTTCCTCAAGGAGATCCACATCATGCAGGATATCTTGCCCCAGTTGGAACACCATGCCCCAGAACTTTTCAAGGATGTGCTCATGCTTTGCGCGGAAATCAAAGGCATGATTTCCGAATCCTAACAATATAGCAGCACATGCTGACGGAAAGAAAACAAGTCTGCTATATTGCGCACGCTGATCTTGTCACCAGAAGTTTGCGATTTTAAACTCAAAGCGGTGTGGCCGCTAAGGTGATGCAATTTCATTTCAGGTCCCATGCAACTGTAACGCATCTAAGGTACAAAAAAGAAAGCGGTGTGCCCGCTCCAATCCATACACTATATACAAGCGGTGTGCCCGCTCGTAGTTGACGAAACCAAACTACGAAAGCCAGAAATATATATGCCACCATATATACGCTGCATGATCCAATG
>BGPT01001578.1:123290-148176 GCA_003297045.1 Symbiodinium sp. clade C Y103
CTTCTCCTTCTCCTTCTCCTTCTCCTTCTCCTTCTCCTTCTCCTTCTCCTTCTCCTTCTCCTTCTTCTTCTTCTTCTTCTTCTTCTTCTTCTTCTTCTTGTTCTTGTGGTTTTGTTGTTGTTGTTGTTGTTGTTGTTGTTGTTGTTGTTGTTGTTGTTGTTGTTGTTGTTGTTGTTGTTGTTGTTGTAATTGTAGTTGCAGTGGTAGTGGTAGTGGTAATGCTAGGTGCGGTATGTTGTAGTGGTGGTGGTAGTGTTAGTGGTAGTGGTAGTGGTTGTTCTAGTTCAAGGTGGACATTCATTACATTCATATTTAAATCCCATACAACCGGATATAAGTTATCTATATATCGCATACGATCAAACGCAAAGCCAGCCAAAACGTTAAGCCGAAACTTACTTCCAAAACATCCCCAAACCTCGGCTTCACTCGGCTTCACTCGGATTTATTTATTCTTCTTTTTCGCATTGCTGGATAATTTGTCAAGCAAATGTTTTGCTTCCAGTTTGATGCCAAATTGTTGATGGCACAAAATCCCCACATATCTCAGATATGGGGAGATGCTCGATTGAAACACATGAATTCGGACGTGATACTGGCAACTGATCACATTTGACTAACCAATCGCATAGCTCACGGCGATGCGGTCACAGAATCTGCAAGCATGGAATGCACATGCGACGTCAGCACTGATAAGGTCTCACTCCAGCATTTGTCGCCAAAACAAACAGCGTTGAACAAGGAAAATGGTCAAATCAAATAAACAACACGAGGAACAAGCACCCGCAAACGCCATTGCAGCTGGAAAGTGAGAATCACAGGAGCTACACAGCAGGTCGAATGACCAAGGAGTGTCGGAGAAATCGACAGAACAAAGAAGCCAAAAGAGGTGTGGTGGGGGGGTAAAAATTTCTGAAACAACAGCTGAAGCATGAATGCAATGAATGCCACCTTGAACCAAAATGTTTTCAGGGAACATATAATGAAGTACCCCCTACAAACATTATAAATGAAGTACCCCCTACAAACATTACTGAACGAGTACAGTTATAGTTCAAGGTGGACATTCATTACATTCATATTTATATCCCATACAACCGGATATAAGTTATCTATTATATCGCATACGATCGAAACGCAAAGCTAGCCAAAACGTTAAACCGAAACTTAATTCCAAAACATCCCCAAACCTCGGCTTCAATTCGGCTTCACTCGAATTTGTTAATTCTTCTTTTACGCATTGCTGGATAATTTGTCAAGCAAATGTTTTTCTTCCAGTTTGATGCCAAATTGTTGATGGCACAAAATCCTCCATTAACACTATCAACAATTCACGGATAATTACGCCAACAACGCAGCTATAACAAGTGGAATTATTCAGCTGGAAAAAGAAGGAGAATGTAACGAACTAAATTGGCAATGCCCAAGGAATCCAAGCACGGGAAGGGACGAGCTGCGGAAGGCGTTCATATGCAAGTGTCAAAGGAAATTTATCTGGCAATTGAAAAAAGTGTGGTGAATCTCCTTCACCCGTCCAGCGGCTCAATGAGTCGGCGTACTGGTTGTCCTTGCCTGCTAGATTCTATTTCCGTATGGGAACTGGAGACCTTCAAAGAAAGTTTGACGGGCAATTGGCATCTGTGTGGTAAACAACGGTTTGACACTGACTCAGCACCAGTGTTGTCAGTGTCGGCAATCTGATGGGGATCGTAGCCCTCGAAAAGAACCAGAAGCAACCACTTGAAGGAAAATGCTCCGCCAATGCCACATTTGGAGCCAGCTGCAAACCGCCACCGCAGAGACCGTTCCAGGTGGGCTCCAGCCACATAGATCGGATTGGAGACATTTTCCTCAGCCAGCGTTCTTGAAAAAATAAACCAATGTCAAGGAACATTGTGACAACTTCTGTTTGGATAAATTGGGTCTCGATCCGCAACCAAATGTATTTGTCGAACAACACACATTGCTGCAGGTCAAAACGTGAATAAACCACTGAATGTCTTGCTCGAACCAAGTGGCCAGCAGAGGAATAGCTGCTCCAATTACCAGGATCAGTAGAATTTGAGATGCCTGAAGCAAGCCACAGTTTGCCGCGCTTGGTCAGGAATCGGTGTAAAACCTGCACGATTGAAAAACCACCGGCTCCCCATCTAGCACTTCTCCAAGATTGGAAGAGCGGGTCAGAAGGCGAGAATGGCAGCGCTCAAACCAATCACTGCAGTCTCGGCATCCAAGCAAGTCATCCACACGAGAAAGAATGCATGAGGAATGAAAGAAAACTTGTGAAAATTCCTGGTGATCTTCTTCAAGGCGTGACCAGAAATGCACGAGGTTGGGTCGGCTGGGGTGGGTTGGGGTCAGGGTTCAACCCTAACCCTGAACTATAGGGGTCTCGGGGGGGCGGGGGGGGGAACTCAGCAACTCAGCAACTAGTTAGCAACTAGTTGTTAACTAATTCCGGAACTAGTTAGCAACTAGTTGTAACCAACTCTCCAACTAGTTGTAACTAGTTACAACTAACTCTCTAACCCTGGGCCTGGGGCCAGGGTTACAAGTTACAACTAACTCTCTAACCTGAGCCCGGGGCCAGGGTTACAACTAGTTGCAACTAACTCTCAAACCCTGGGCCCGAAGCCAAGGTTACAACTAGTTACAACCAACTCTCTAACCCTGGGCCACTACTACTACTACTGCTACTACTACCACTACTGCTACTACTACTACTACTACTCCTGCTACTACTACTACTACTACTACTGCTACTACTACTACAAGTACTACTGCTATTATACTAATTGTTTTATGAACAAAACAAATAGGCCAGGAAATTTTACTACTACTAGTACTAGGACTTCTACTACTGCTACTAGTACTAGTATTACAACAACTATTATTACTAATTGTTTTATGAACAAAACAAATAGGCCAGGAAATTTTACTACTTCTGGCTCGGGGCGAGAGTTACAACCAGTTACAACTGACTCTCTCTGGACGCGCAGCTAGCGTTACAACTAGTTACAACTAGTTACAACTACCTCCAACTCTGGGTCCGGGGCTAGGGTTACAACTAGTTACAACTAACCCTCCAACTCTGGGCCTCGAGGGTTACAACTAGTTACAACTAATGCTGCAACTAGTTGAGAACTAGTTACAACCAACTTTGCAACTGGTTTGTGACTAGTTTCAACTAATTCTCCAACTAGTTGAAAAAAAGTTGTAATTAGTTGCCAACTAGTTGCAGAGTTAGTTCCAACTCAAACTATTTGAACTAATTGCCAATAGTTAGTTGTAACTAGTTGCAACTATTGCTCAACTAGTTACAACTAGTTTAACTAGAACTCTAACTAAGGCATTTTGTATTACTTGAGGAATACCATATTTTTGGTTGGCTTTGACTGTGTGGTTGTTGACACGATTAGAGATTGACCGATGATGATTCATGACCACTGGCACCTTCTGATGGCTTATCTATGCCTTTATGGCTTCTGTGACGTCGTGGAGCGCATCTGAGAGGGCTTGGGTTGCTGTTTCCTTTTTGCAAATACTTGTATTTGCTTTAGCTTCACTTTATTGTCTAGTAACATAGGCCGTAAGCCAGCGTGCGCTAATTCGGTTGTAATATAAAGTCCTGCTTGATCGACCATTGGCCTGGGTAGATATGGTGTAGTGAGAATTTAGCAGCTTCTGGATGTAGCCCTATTAATTGCCAATAACAACCAGCTAAATACGCTGGGTGCGGCTCGGTTCTGTGCTTTTTTTTGCTCGGAATAAGCGCACGCTGGCACAAGGCCTGTGTCACTTGTCAATCAAATGAAACAAAATGAGAAACAAAATTGAAATGATAAAGCCCGGAGGCCTAGAAGATTGGGAGAGGAACGTGAGTCATGTTTGCTCTGCAAGTGAGGTTAAAGACAGTTACAAATCGTATGGGTCAAAACTTGAAAATTTGGCTGCATATTGAGGGGGTACACCCATTGGTCTCCAGAAACATACAATTTTCCGAAGCATGAGTTGGACTCGAGGAAGTAGTGTGGAAGTCCCAAAAAGTGCGCGTGTTGCTTTGTTTGTAGCACGCCCGTGCATGAGGTGGTAAAGCATAGATGTAACGCTTTCTTCCAGTGGTTGCAAAGGGGTAAACTTTTTTCAAGACAATGAGAATTCGGCTCGGGCAGTTGCACAACAGTCACACGAAAATGCATTTGTAAGGACAATAATAGGTGGGGCAAGAAGGGACCAAGGAAGGGAAAGAATAGAAGGTGGGGAGAAGGGAAGGGCAAGGGCAGCGAGGTGTAGCGACTCAACAAGAACCAAAACCTCGAAAAGACCGCAGCACGCGGTGAGGTTGTTGTGATGCAAACAAGATACAACGAGTAATTTGTGTGATCAGACCTGAGAGTCGCTTCTGGCGTAGCTTGTCTTTGCATGTTTTTGGACTTTGTAAAAGTGTTTGGAAATGTCCAGAGACAACCTCATGTCACTTGCACCACGCTACGCGCTGTCTGGCTGCCTGAAGATTCCTGGAACCATCGCAGCTGAAGCTTCCGTCACTATCAGGCTCCGGAACTTGTTGCGTCCATCATAGCGAGACAAGATTGATGAAATTTGTCTCTACTGTTGTTTTCGAACAAATGATTATGCTTTAATACGCGGAACGTAGACCAACCAGAATGATCAAACTCATTTTCATGCGATGGGACATTGCCTGAATATTCAGGAAGTTCAATGTTCAAAGGAGAAGAATGGCAACAATGAATGCTTTTCATTGCAGGCAAAATCGATTTGCCAACACTTCTAACCGGGGTTGCATTTTGACAACCGGAGTTAGAATGGTCCAGGATGCTGCCAGCATCTGGTTCACACCACTAACAGGTGCTTAGTATCATACATTGTAGCAGAGTCAATCAATTTTATAGGCAACACCCATCGTTTGCGGCCTTGCAGGCCATACTGACTGGAATCATCGCTCATTCCGACGCACGCATAGGGTTAGAGGAAAGAGAGGCATGACTCAATCTTCGCGTCTTCCGGGCAAGCTGGTTGCGTCTTAGCAACCAGCTTGCCGACTGCGCATGGAAAAGAAAAAGAAAAAAAGGAGGCAACTTGCTTCCAGAAGACTTCGTAGGATTTCTGCCAGTCTTATGAGGAGCAATTCCCTCGATATGGGCGCACAGGGAATCCCAAGCCGGGCTAGGTCATTTCCATTTTGGTTTCACTGGTGTTTACTTCAACTGACAAGTGACACAGGCCCCACGTAATACAAAATGCCTTGTTAGACTTCTAGTTAAACTAGTTGTAACTAGTTGAGCAATAGTTGCAACTAGTTACAACTAACTATTGGCAATCAGTTCAAATAGTTTGAGTTGGAACTAACTCTAACCAGTTGCAGAGTTGGTTGTAACTAGTTCTCAACTAGTTACAGGATTGGTTGCAACTAGTTGTAACCCTCGAGGCCCAGAGTTGGAGAGTTAGATGCAACTAGTTGTAACCCTAGCCCCGAGCAAAAAAACCATGCGCCAACAAAAATTCATCAACGAAAGAACGAAAAGGAGCAACCTGTTCCAGTGAAAACAATGTTTGTTCACTTCGGAAGAATGCTTTCAGAACCACCTGATATGAGCGATCTGTCAAAATTTGCTTGAAGAATTTTTTCCGAAGAATTCCAAATGAATCCGCAAACGGATGACTGTCATTCCAATCTGCTTGAGAGGCAAAACCGCCACCATCCTGACGAGCACGAGGGGGTGCCTGAACCAATTTCATGGGCAAGCACTGCACAGCTTATTGAATGTCCAGATTCAAACCCGTGGTGGTGAGCAGAGGGCACACCAGTTTCACGAAAGAAGAAGCCAATTGCTCCGGATATTCAGCTGTATCTCGACTGAGAAAATGCTTTGAAGAGTTAAAGCACCTGCAATTTGTTGAAGACTGCCATATAGGTAATTGCATTGACAAGCTAAAACACCAAGAGCATGAAAGGTTGAAGCCAACATCCAAGATTTATGCCAATTTCTCCCATGACCGCAAGCCGCTATGGCAATGCAAGCACAAGCTTCTTGAGCAATATGTTGTTGCACCATTGGCTCTTGCCAGCTCATGGCAGAAGGTGGCTGTTCAATATGTCCATGGCCGCTGAAGATATGACCAGTCGAAGGCAAAGCACGCATCGCTCCAACATCAGATTGCTCTCCTGAACTTGGAGCAACTGGGGACCAGTCAAGTCAGGGAGCCCCTCCAAAAACTCTGGCGTCCGCAGGCTGGAGGGCCACCTGACCGCAATTTGAGGCGCGAATACTCGCAGCAGCTTGGTGGCGCTGCTGCATACGCCACAAGTCCAGATGCGCAAATGCGCAATAACTGCTCAAAGCAAGCATGTTCCAACAAGTCATCAGCCTGATGGATTAAAATGTCGAATCTGAAGACAACCCCACCAAGAGCATGCATCGCTGCTGATAAAGGTGATTGTATGCCACAACATATATCAAGAAAAACTCTGGGGGAGACCCTGAAGAGTGCTGAGTGTGTTGAAAACCATCTCGCAAATGTGAAGAGGATAGAGGAGGACCAGGCGAGACGTGCCCCGTCTCCTCTGAAGTTGCCAAAGGATCCACTGAGTGGACTTGCTCATGCATTCTGACCTCCTGTTGCGAAGGTACCTGTGCTGCTGAAGACGCCAGTGAAGGGGTCTGTGAAACTGTCATGGTGGGCCCTGATCCAAACAAAGTGCTTGGATTGGGCTGTGCGTCATGCTGCATTGTCGTATCAACCTGATCCACATTGTCTGAACCAAGTCAGTGAGGGGTGCACTCATGTGCAAGTGCGCTATGTGCCTTGCCGCAAGCTCCATCACCAACAGGATATGCGCAGCCGTGATGAAATTTGCAGCCATCCCCCAAGGTGCATTTACCAGATTGGAATCGCATACACAACTGCTTCTTCTCGCCCTGAAATGATGGTCTCGGTCAACCATTGAACACGGGTATTCTTGCCCTTGGATTTGCCTTGCTTGCCCGCACCCTTAGAGTACGGCGCTGGGCGCAGAACTTGGAGATGCACCTTTGCCAGCAGAAGGCTCATGGCGAACCTGAGGAGCACTCTTGGGCAAACGAGGGCGAGGTTGCAAAAGAGAAGTCATATCAGCCCTAATATGGGTGACTTCATACAAAGCATCATCCCAACTCCATGGGCGTTCAACGACCAGCTCAATCACCTCATCATGAAGCTTGGACCAAGCAGTAGGTGCTGCGATGGCTGTTGCTATACGAAACCCAAAAGTTCTTTTCAGGACCTGAAAAGCCAACCATCGCAGCCATCCCAGGCGAGAAGGGACGTTCAGCATGAAGGTCAAGCATGCAGCAGCCAGCCAGGTGAACTCACGGACCTTCACTTTGCGTGGCAATCAGGTGGCTCCTGTGACGCGCTTGGGTCCCGTTGACGCCGCGGCATTTTGCGTGGCAGGTGTGGCACTGGCACTTTGTGGCACTCAGCTGGCCGCTTGGGTCCCGTTGACGCCGCGGCATTTTGCATGGCAGGTGTGGCACTTGCAGTCATTGACTTTCACTTTGCGTGGCAGGGGTGGCACTTGGAGACATCGACGTTCAATTTGCGTGGCAAGCGTGGCACTTGGGGACATGGACCTTCACTTTGCGTGGCACGCGTGGCACTTGTGGCACTCAGCTGGCTCCTGTGACGCGCTTGGGTCCCGTTGACGCCGTTACTCACACATATATATACACACACACACACGCAAACACACAACTCTGTCACACACAGCTTTTGCACACATCCCCTTTCTCCTTTCTATTGTTACCGTCCCATCTTTACACTTTTTTTGGTATTTATTGGAAAAAATTGACATGTGGGGTTATCCGGTCCTTTAATTTTTTTGCTCGCTGTAGCGCGCGTTGGCTCACGGCCTGTATGATTGAAAATATAGAAGTTCAGAGAAACTCTACGGAAAATTGTGAAAAGTAACAAAAAAAAAACATTTACCCCGGCTCTCAGGCGTGCTCCGCGATTAAATAGTCCAATAGTCAATCGCCTTCCAGATTCATCTCGCATAATTGTACAGTACTAACCCAGGATTGAGCATGAAGTCCGCAGGCATAGGACTCGCTTCCTACAAATTGTGTTAAGCAGAGTGTCCTTATCCTCGTTTTGTTGGCTGTATTACTCAGTGGCAACACTTCGCACCTGCCCACGACGCGGAGTGTCCACCAAGCAAATTAGCCAGATGCATTCCTTCGGACCTCATAAAAATCTTTCATAAGTTCATCACAACAAATTCTCAAGCATACTGATAACAGCATCAATAAGCGCCCAGTCAATTGCAAGTTTAGAAGGCTTATGCTGTAGAATGCACATCCCGTGTACATCAAGTGCAGCCACTCACTGCAAACGAATCAAAGAACAGCTGGCCACACAAAGGTTGCTCACTCGACTTGGAGCGTTGGTTGAATTTGTTCGTTTGGTTTCTGGGTTGGCAGAACCTTTGAATGTAGTCGCGTTTTGTCTTGTTTCTTGTTTGGGTCCGAGCACATCTGAGAGCCGGAGTAGGTGTTTTTTTGTCACTTTTCACCGTTTTTCCCCAGAGTTTACTCTGAACTTCCGTGCATTTTCGTACAGTACAGGCTGTGAGCCAGTGCGGCTAATTTGGCTGTATGTTCGTTGGTTGATGCGGATTTCTAGGGGGATATCATTTCTTTGCTGTCCCTTTCATTTCTGAAATCAAGCTGGCCGTTCTATCAATGATCAAGTCTTGCTTTCGATCTGGCATTTTTCTGGCATATATTCTTGCGTTCGATTTGGCATCGTGTATATATGTATATATAACATGTACTTTTACATTTTCTCTGCCAGTATTTCTGACAAAGATTCAATCACATTTTATCTCAACTGACAGACATACATATTCTGACGCTTTATCTGGCATTCATCAACGTTTCGCACCCAAATATATGGTAGCTCCAATTCCGTGCGCATTCACCGCAACGACAACATTTGCCGTCATGAAATCGAACCGCGCAGCAACAACTTAATCACAATCACGACAGAACCGAAAAAAAATAACAGTTTTACAAACTGGTACCGCTGGGCCTAACATCTTTGTTTTTCATGGTTTTTCAATTTCATTCCAAAGCGGGAATGGCGGAATACACTCCTTTTAACCACCACGCCGACGTTAAACCGAAAAGACCGCAAAACACCATTTTGTTTATCATAAAATATTCAGCCAAAGAAGTGCACCAACTACACAGCTGAAAAAAACAGAGCAGACGTGAAAGGCCAACTGCACGGCGGCGTCACCACCATAACACCTGTGCTCGGAAGTAACGTCAAATTTAATGTTTTTAACCCTTTGCAAGTTCACCACGGCGGAGAACAACTGCGTTGACGAGACAGAAAACCACGGCAACGAAACACTGAATCACAGCAACCACGAAACCGAAAAAACATTTGTTTTGCAAACCGGCACTGTTCGTCAATCACTGTCGTTCCACAATTAAGATCCTGGTTTTTCATTTCAATGTTTGAATTAGCCTGTTGGAAGGCAACCCTTTAATAACAACCACACCGACGAAAACTGAAAAAACTGCCAAGAGCAACGTTTTGATGATTAAATATGCATCCCCGGAAACACACAACTACGCAGCCGGAAAAAACACAACAGACGAAAAACACAGGTCGCGTGCAGATTTCAGTTGTCAGGCCAACAGCCCCCTTCGCTAGCAACCTTGAATGCCACTCCACATCAATTTTTGAAATTCCATTTAAAGTCATCACCCCAAAGCGTACATGTAAGAAATGAGATGCAACGGTTCCAAGAACACTGCCACGCTGCATTCCCACAATGTCACTCTGCAAACACTGAGCACGAAGTGGCATGACAGCAATGAGTGTAATGAAACCAACACGGTCGGTATATATAATCCGGTCGCCACGACCACACTGCACAAAAAAAAACCGAATGCTCAACCATTGGCACGCCCCACCCCGCACAAACTCGTTTTTTTGCTGCAACGCGTTCCATCCCTTCAACAATGCGATCAGGAAAATAACCTTTTATTCCCTGAGCCACATTGGGAATTTTTATGACGTAACGAAACTTTACTGTAATTTTTTCTTTTGAATGCTCCGGAACACATCCGAAATGGTTGTCTTTTAATCAATTCGTTTCTTGCTTCTTGCTTTTGGGACGCGTCCGAAAAAAATTCGCAGAAACAAACTCACAGACACCCAAGGAAAGTCCAGAATGACGGGGGTCTGTCAATCACTGATGGGGCCTTCAAAAAGTACTTGCGAATTGCTTTTGTGACAAGCATTTGATGCCTTGGCGCCTCCGGCGTGCAAAATACAGAGCGAAACCGAATCAAACCGACTCTTGATCAACAAAGCTTCTGTCCAAACCACCCGGCATTCCACATACTGAAAGGTACACACGCGCTCTGTGTACAAATCCATTCCATCAAAAAAAATCTTGCTCAAAACACCTGCGCCCGCACCAACCCCCTATACACATGTAAAAAAATGCAAAAACCGAACGCTGGCCGTATGCTTCAATGACCACACAGTAAAGTTGTGACCGAAAAAAACAGGAACATTCAGCACCTTTCTTGTGGTCAGGTTGTGGTGAAAATTTCGTACCGTGGTTGTTGTTAGAAGAATGCATACGTCAATTAAAATACCAGATGCAAAGTCAGCACGTACGCCACTCGAAGTGCCAACCAGGCCAACTTTGCCGAAGTGATTGCAAATGAAGTGTCGGACTTTTGGCGCGCACACTGCTAGTGAAAATGTCCGAAGATGTGCCCGATAGACTGGCCACATCCAACATAGAGTAGTTGTTTTGATCTTAATTCGGGGCTGCACAGGGCCAAATAGAAATTCAGAAAAAATTGACACTAACATGGCCCCATATTGCTTCAGTTTAATGCCGAAACAAAGTCAAATTACATGGCAAACAACATGCCAGGTCGGGTAAAACACAGGGCTAAAATGTTTTGGACCGTGAATTGTGGAATGTATGTATAGCGATACAAGGCATACATCTTTGACACGAATGTTTTGTTGATGAGACAGGCACCTTCACATGAAACCCGCCATGATAAACTAGATTTTTTTGCAAAAGGAAAAAAACATAGCTATTGAATTTCGTCGAAGTGTCTGCCCACCAAGGGGCCACGTTCAATTGCATTTTTTCATGTTTGCAACACGAGTGTCAACACCATCGGCGAATAGGATCTGGATATGAGCATGCTTCTTCGTTCATACAAAAAAAGTGCCGATGAAAAACAATTTTTTGGCAAAACCTTGCGGACAGCGGTGCGGTCGGGACAATGGTTCAGGTGTTTATTTTTAGTGCAAGGTGCGCAGAGAAACACTTAGTGATGTAGCATCAGCGAACCAACGCGCGGTCAATTGGCACCTTGCAACTCAACAGGGTGAACGTACCTGCCGATTTGAATCCAGCCCCCGGCCCCCATGCCCGGTTTCCCACTTGTCAAGGTATATGTAGCTCTGAGCAACCAAGGCTGGTAATTTTTTTCTTTGGTCGGCCGTGACAACTGTCCGCCGTGACAGCCGTAGTCTTACAACCAACGGTTTCTGTGATTGTTCGCTGTGCCTGGGCAGGAGCGGCAGGCATTTGTCAAGAATCAGAACCAGGAAAATACTCTCCTTATGCATTTTGGCCTCCATGACCTGGATGCCCGATCGAAAATTTACGATGGTTTCACAGCCCTGACGTCATACTCGAAAAAAATTGAACGCACCATTCTTGTTTTCGTCATATAGTCGCAAGAAGCGTCCATTGATCCTTCCAAAGCAGCCGGTTAGGTTGCCGGGCGGCCGGCCAAACACTTTGTGGGATTGCGCGAATCATTTTTTTTCCCTTCTTTGCCTCTATATTTTGTGTGTGCGTCCGGCAGCCACGAGCAGGCAACTCACATGAGAGCGCTTGAAAGTTGTGCGGACGTTTCCTCAGGTAAAGTGGCCTTTTCCCTCAAGACACTCTAAAAATACAATAGATGAAATTCTAGATAAAACCTTAAAGATACAATAAATGACACCCTAAATAAAGCCTAAATAAATCCGAAATGAAACCCCAAAGAAACCTACGTGAACGTTTGAAGTACCACATGTAGCAAGGATCATGTAAAATAAGAGGTCCAAGTGCCAAAATGCAGCAAATACCATGCAAAATGGCAGACTGAAAGCCTAAAGAAACCCCAGCACCCTAAAAGAAACACTACATGAAACCCTATTTAAACCATAAAGAAACCCTAAAGGTATGATAAATGAAAACCCTAAGAAACCCTAAAGATGCAATAAATGACACCCTTAATGAAACACAAACATTGCAAGTACCAACATGTGCAAATTTCATGCAAAATGAAAGGTTCAAGTGCCAAAATGTAGCAAATAACATTCAAAATGGAAGGCAAACATGCCAGAATGGGGTTTGTTAGGTTTGAATTAAAAGTTTCCTTCGGGTTGCATTTAGGGTGTCATTTAGGGTTTCACGCAAGGTTTCTTCAGCGTTTTTCTAGGGTTCATTCAGGATGTCTTTCGGGTTTCGTTTAAGGTTCTTATCAGGATTTTTTTATCAGGATTTCTATAGGGTTTCTTTAGGATTTATTTAGGGTTTCATTTAGGATTTCATTTAGGGTTTCGTTAGGGTTTCTTTAGGGTTTATTTAGGGTTTCATTCAGGGTTTCATTTAGGGTTTCTTTGGGGTTTCTTTAGGGTTTCGTTTATTGTATTTGTAGGTTTTCTTTACGTTTCATTTTTTGTATTAATCTTTAGCATTTCTTTAAAGTTTTATTTGGGGGCTACTTAGGGTTGCCTTGAGGTTTCAAAGCAAAGAAGCAGAAAAGAAAAAGGCACAGAAGCAGAGAAGCAGAAAAGCAGAGAAGCAGAAAAGCAGGAAAAGCAGGGAAAGCAGGAAAAGCAAAAACCGGACAAGCAAAGAAGCAGAAAAGCGGGAAAAGTAGGAAAAGCAGGAAAAGCAAAAAGCGGAAAAGCAAAGAAGCAGAAAAGCAGAGAAGCAGGAAAAGCAAAAAGCGGAAAAACAAAGAAACAGGAAAAACAGAAAAGCTGAAAGGCCAAAAAGCAAAGAAGCAGAAAAGCAGAGAAACAAAAAAACACAAAAGCAGAAAAGCAGAGAAGCAGAAAAGCAAAGAAGCAGAAAAGCACAAAAGCAGAGAAGCGGAGAACCAGGAGACCCAAGAATAAATCCAAAACCTGTCCCAAAAAAAATCCAAAAATAAATGACCCTCCATTGCAAAAAGTGAACATCCGCTAGCGCGGTTTTCGCCCCGGCGGGTTGATTTTGCCATTGGGTCGGGAACCGCACGTGTAGGCGTGCACAAATTTGACTTTTTGGTTACAAAATATTGATTTTCGATCCGGTGGCAGGTTGATGCGATGTTGGGTTAGCAACGTTTTGTTGCAGTTGCACGCATACGTGTTTTTACGTTGCGGTACGTTTTCTTATGCTTCCATACATACATCATGCTACGTGTTGCTGTATGTTCTACACCTCATCACGCACTTCATGCTACGTTGCTGTATCTTCTCCTGCCCTTCCACACGTGCGCCATGCTACGTTGCTGTATCTGCTCCTGCATTTCCACACAGACGGCATGCTACGTTGCTATATCTTGTTTTACGCAATCCAGATGGCAAGAAGTCGGGCGGTTTGACCGATGGAGCACCGTGTTTTCCTTGAATGTCAGCGCAGTGTTTCACGCATAAATTTTCGGTCAACCAAAGCGCAGGTGAATTCGACAGAACAATCCGCTTTCGAAACCGCCCCCCCTCGGCACAGGTGCCATTGATAATGTTTGGGTTCGCCTTTGAAGAATATACCAGCCAGTGTGAATTCCAAATCACCTCAAACTGAACACCCCATTCGTACGTGGCAATGGAAATTCACGTGCTTGCATGTCGTAAACTTGTTTGTGACAGTTGGAAACAAACTGTAGCGACTTAAGGGAAGATGAATGAGAAAATTGGTGCGAGTGTTCACGGCAAGCATTACAAAAAAATGTTGCAACAAATTGAACCGTTGTAGACACTGTAAGGGAGTAGTAAATACCATGCAAAATGGACGGTGAGCATACCAAAATGCGGCAAATACCATGCAAAATGACGGGTTCAAGTTCCAAACTGTTGCAAATACAAGGCAAATGCTACCAGAGCAGAGACCAAAAAAAAATTCCAAAACCTTGCCCAAAAAAAAATCTAAAAACTATTCAACACCCTTTTGCAATTCGGTGTGCCTGGCGCTTTGGCGCCGTGCCAATTTTATGTTCAGATGAATGGTCAAAAACCCCGGGGATTTTCAATGCCAATTTGAATCATGCATTGGTTTTTACAGGTTAAAATGCGTTCAGTGCACGACGATTTTTTCACCTCTCAGCTTCGGGGTCGTTTGCTTACGGCGTGGCCAGTGACAGACAGCAGGTCTTTCTTGTCACTGTTGTGCCATCGCCATTGGAAAACCCGAATTTCTTCCAGGAGCCTCGGGTTGACGGAGCCATTGACGCGCGTGTTCCAACTGTTATGGATTGCTTGCTTTGCAAGCTTCCACATCCCGTCAATGCTACCAGTATGCACCAACAGCGTGCTACCATCGTATCGCCTTCTTTTCACGCAAAAGATTCTTTTAGTATGGTTACAGGAATAGGGAGGTACCTTGGTTTCTCGACGCAACTTTGGGTAGCATGGTGCGCCATCTGAAACAAGACAGCCTTCGCAGCGTATCATCAAAAGCGTCTTACATGCTACATGAAGGACTTCGAAGCGTATCATCAAAAGCGTCTTACATGTTACATGAAAGAGTTCAAAACGTATCATGAAAAGCATTGTACATGTTACATGAAAGATGTGAAAGCGTATCATCAAAAGCGTCTGGATGTTACATGAAAGATTTCAAAGCGTATCATCAAAAGCGTCTTACATGTGACATGCAAAAGTTCAAACAGTATCATCAAAACGGTCTTACATGTTATATGAAAGAGGTCAAAGCGTATCATCAAAAACGTCTTACCTGTTACATAAGAGAGTTCAAAGCGTATCATCAAAAACGTCTTACATAAACCGTGTCAAGATTGACGTTATTGCACCCGTCCCACCCCTACCACTCCCCAACCGAAACCCCAGCGAAACAACCAGACTGAAGTTTCAAAATGCAAACATCAAGACCGTGTCAACATTGACGTTGTTGCACCCCTCCCACCCCCCACCCGAAACCCCAGCGAAACAACCAGACAGAAGATTGAAAACGCAAACATCAAGAGCGTGTCAACATTGACGTTGTTGCACCCCCGCACCCCCCTCACCCGAAACCCTAGCAAAACAACCAAACTGAAGTTTGAAAACGCAAACATCAAGACCGTGTCAACATTGACGTTATTGCACCCCCCCACCCCACCCCCACCCGAAACCCCAGAGAAACAAACAAAAATTGACAAAATGCGCACGACTACACGCGCGGTTTTCCCCCCGCTGGCAAAATCAAACATTTGCAGAACTTCTCGGAACCAGATCAAAACCCCGCGCCGGCTCCAGGGAACTCGCGCCGGAACTTCCTGGAATCTCGGAAAACGCCCGGAACCTGCCCCGCTTTCCAGAACCAGCCCGGACACACCAAGCGTGGTGTCGGCGATTTCCCGGATCCAATCCAAAATCCCGAGTGGAATTTCCCCGAGCCTCCGGGAACCAGGCCGGAACCTGCATCGCTGCTCCGCAACCAACCCGACACCCCCACCCGGACTTCCCAAAAGCCGAACCAACTTGAAACCCGCACTGGAAAGTCCCGGAGCACGGCGGTCGTTTTCAAACTCGATCAACTCCCCTGATAATTTTTTTTTGGTAAATTCGCACGCACCGAAGGTGCCGAGGCGTTTTTGGGGCACGCGTGCTCCGGAAGCAAGTGCAATAGCTATTTAGTTTTAGCTTGGGTGGGGGAGGCGGCATTTTTGCTCTAGAATCGTCGGTTTTTCCAGGTCTTTCGTTTTTTTAAATAAATTATGAAATCGATGAAGTCGCCAAACTTGGGCCCAACATGGCCCAACATGGGCCCAACATGATGAACATGGCCCAACGTGGGGCCCAACACGGCCCAACATAGGCCCAACATGGGCCCAACATTGCTCAACATAGACCCACCATGGGCCCAATATGGCTCAACATCGGCCCAAAATGGGCCCAACACGGCCCAACATAGAGCCAACATTGGACCAACATATTCCAACTGTGGAACTCCCAAGCTAACACTCCGGTGGGGGCGGTTATCGTCGGGAAGCAACCAGAATATTGCCAAGGATTTGTTTTCGAATCTTCCCCCAATAACCAAATCAAATGCTTGAAAAAATATACCGTTTTGAAATCGATCACACCTGAAAAATCTGGCGAAAAGGTTGCCAGCAATTGGTTTTCAAGATTTTTCCCATAAAAATTAGTTTCTAGAACAAGACGAGGACGAGAACAGAAAAAAAATGTGTAAATATCGCCAAGGAAACAAATCATACACCGCCCCCAATTCTTTCCCCAACAGCATCAACTTAGGGGTCGCAGCCCAGATAAGGTTGGGTGCATTTTCCGGCGCGGATAGGTTTTTTGGAGTGAAGGGTTCGAAAGCGAGTTTGTGGCAATCAAACAGCTAAAATTTTATGAGATAGTCATTTGTTTTCAAACGGAGGTTCTATGAAAATAAACTAATTTCCTCATCAAGAAAAAAATCGTCAGCATAATTTTGAACGCCGTCTAATAAGAAAAACTCCCGTACCTTTGCTTTTTGTGTTTGTGGGGGGGACATGTAGTACCGGGGAGGCACTATTCGAGGGACAAATTGGAGAGGGAAATCGCGAAAACTCGCTCAACTACCTAAAGTTGCTCGTGTTCCCCCAGTGAATATGGCATGGACGGAAAAAATGATTCGAGTGAATTTTTTTCATATAATGGGCCCGCCCCTGCCGGTGTCATAATCGCATGGTCTGGACTCAAATCCCGCCAGATGCGTGAAATTCACCCCGGTCCTTGAACATTAGGTTCGCATGATATTTGCATTCGACGCATTTTTTCCTCACCAAACTTTCCTACATATTCACATTTGGTACTTCGGTAAAGCGTCGCCTCACCAGCACAACAGAACAACACCAGTTTTCCTGTCCAACCACACGGTTCTAGGCAAAACCGTCCTTGCGCCTGGAAATTTCTTCACCTGACGACATGCAACAGCACGATCGATGTGCACAATATTCGGCTGTTATTTATTTTTTCATCCCACAAAAATCGGCGTCTGATTCTACCTGGTTTGCTAGCTTTCGTCACCTACCCTTAGAAAAGATCAATTTTTGCAAGGCGAAGATGGGGAGGGGGGAAGGGAAAATGAAATCGAAAAGGATCCCAGTGCTGTAAGGGCTGTTTTCTCAAGAGCAGCAGCTGCTTCTCGTACGGATGGGACCTGTGGGTGGACCACTAGGCATCACAATAGAGCTACAACAAAGGAGACAAGCAGTAGACACATTATATTTTTTTGTCCAAAGGTAGCCGCACCAAAAGCGCCATGGATTAGGCCAAGGGGAAGACTAGGACACAAAAATAGTTTCCCTTATTCCCTCGTTCCAACACGGAAATGTTTTTTCTACAGGCACGGAAGGTAAACCCGACAGTCCTTTTCTCTTTGTACCCATGCTTCGCTCTCGTATTTTCTTCTTTTCGGTGGTTTTTGCCTTGGCTTGAAACAGAATAATTCTTGCACTTGATCTTTTTCCTTTCTATTGTCTTAATCCGCAAATAGACTAAATTTCACACTGATTGGTGGTTTCATTAGGTTTTTTTTTCGAAGTGCCCTTGCTTCATACCCTTAGTTGTTCCAGGGGTTGATGGAGGTAGCCCGGTGGGGTGTGGTCGTTGGGTTGCAGGCCAAGGTGGCTGCATGTTCATGATGCAGGCCCAAGTTACGGTCCATCAGTTTGGGGAAAATGCTTGGAATGATAGGATGCACAGGAGCCAGAAACGAGGTTCCTTTCCAAGTAGACAGGCGGTTTGCCGTGACATTTTCAAGCCCGGATGCCATTTGAGATGAATTCCATCTACAGGAATTTTCCAAATTCTGCGACTACTTGGTCGGGTTTTGCAACTACTCGGTCGTATCCCGTAGCTATTCTTGCACAACTAATCTTTTGCAACTTATCGACTTTGCAAACTGACCTGTGCAACTTTCTCACCTAAGAGGATTCTCCCACCTATTTTGCCCAGCTTGGACACGCGATGTATGTTTGGGGTGGGGTGGGTGGCGAAATGACATTCGTGTCTATTTGCACACGTCATCCGGCAGTTTTGGGAAGTCAGCTTTGCCGAAATCTTCACAATAACACGAGTGTCCACACAACCTTCGAGGTTCAAAATCCCGGGTTCAACTCGGCAGTTTCTTTCAAAATAGAATTGTCAAGAGTCAGAGTACAACGGTGACCATTGCATTTGACGGTTCAAATTCAGGTTTGCGTGAGTTGTGTGTGAGGCAAAGAATTCGTGCATGTTTTCAGTGTAGTCGCAGTTGGCCCTGGTGGTGATTGCTTCACCCCACCATGACGACCCTCCACGAACTGACAGACAAGGAAAGCTACTTTTCAGCACTGGCGGTCATGACATTTTTTTTCTCTTTGGAGAGTTTTTTGTTGGTGTCCGTTGGAAACTTTAAAACCATTGTCATTGAACAATCTGCTTTACTCCGCTCTTTTGGATGTACCAACTAAGGCTGTTTGGATTCCTTGCGCTCGTTGCCCCCGGCAATACTAGCGGAAATGTCGTTGTCCACCGGCAAATCGTTGCCAAGAGATGCAGGCTGCCAGTGGGCCGTGGTAGATTCGGTGCAAAGTACAAAAAAAATGGAACCGTTCACCAGTTTTAGCCTTGGGTAGTCAAACATCGCTGGCTGGGAAATCCCTTATAATGGAAAACTTTCATGGAAAAATAATCTATGAATATAGAGCGTAATCTTTTTTACGTGGAACTGTGGTTGGGCTGTGAGTTGGCCAGGAAAATTCATTACCTGCAACGGAATTTCTGGTGCTCATTATTTTCTCGCCACGATGATGGGGGCGATGCCAATGGCTCCACAAAGCGCTCTTCAACTGGGCTTGGGCTTGTGCGTGCCAGAGGCTGGATACGTTGCATGACCGTCAAATGCGGTTGCTGAAGGACACGCACATATATGTATACATATAGTACTACATATGCTATATGTAATTTTAAATATGCATATATATATATATGTATTAATACATGTGTTATGGTACATTATATGCAATGTAATGTAGTGTAATGTAGTGCAATGTAGCGCAATGTGATGTGATGTATGTATATATAGTGATAAATACTATACTGTATACATATGTATGTGTAGAGATATCGTATTCACATTATACATAATGCATGTATATGCATTTGTGTATATACATATATATATACACAATATTTGTATGTATATATATACATATTTGTACACATGTGATGTCTCTATCTGTATATATATATATTATATGTATATACATATTCATAACGTATATATAATGAAAATACAATGTAGATAGAATGCACACACACATACACACATATATATATATATGTACCTATAGAAATATGTATGCACTATGTATACCTTGATCATACATATAAAGTACATTGTAAACAATACATACATACATACATACATACATACATACAGACATACAGACATACAGACATACAGACATACAGACATACATACATACATACATACATACATACACATATACACATATACACATATACACATATACACATATACACATATACACATATACATATACATATATATATATATATGTATATGCATATTTATAGTTATTTATATATATATATATATACATCGTAAATAGAAGCTCCATGTATACTACACACCTGTACACATGCTTTGTAGGCAAGAAGGATGGCATCGTGTTCAAACGGTTCAAGTGGATTCTTTGTCCCGGCTAGTGAAAGTAGGTCTGCAGTGCTGGATGTTACGTACCAAGTTATGCATGAATTTCCTTTGCCAGGCATGTGGGAAAAATGACGTGCCAACCATCCTGAATTCCTCCGCGCTGATTCCAGATTTACGCGTTCTGACGATTTCCAATGTGCACGTTTCAGATCCAGTTCAGGGATTGGCAGCGCCTGGTATTCGATTTGGATTTGCGGTGGCCATTCTGATGATTTTGGTGCTCATGATTGCCCTATCTACAGCATATGCATGGGTGACCGCCAACAGATCCCAGGACAGCTTTGTTTCAACTTCTGTTTGTCACTGAACTCTGAGAGCACTGAATTGCAAGATTGCAGGATTCGCCGAACGCAAGGCTTGCAAGAAACTCCACTCTTCCTCAGGCATGGGTGTGGTCATGCCTCAATTGCGTGAAATTTTCTTCAAATCTTTGTCATTCTGCTTCAGTCCAGAGGCCTTTTCCCTTATTGGCCGCAGTGGTACCTTGACAAAACTCGTGGAATTGCCACCGTCCGCACCCTAGAACTCTCCATTTGCCCTCACACCTTTGTTGGCAGAGCCTTCCATTGCCCCAGGTCGAAACCAACTGATTGCCTCAATGGCTTGAGGGTTCTTGCCATGGCCTGGATCATTCTTGGCCATTCCTTCTTGATGCCCGAAGGCGCATGTCAAGCAAGTCAAGCAAGTCAAGCATGTCAAGCAAGTCAAGCAAGTCAAGCAAGTCAAGCAAGTCAAGCAAGTCAAGCAAGTCAAGCAAGTCAAGCAAGTCAAGCAAGTCAAGCAAGTCAGCGAGTCAAGCGAGTCAAGCGTCAAGTCATGCTCTTGGAGTTTGAGGGAAACGACGCCAGCTGCGACAAATTGCAGGTGTATCAGGATACTTGAACCCACAAGACATCACAAGTAGCCGGAACCTGAGTAAAAGACATGTCTACATCTACATGAGTTTTTTTTTTTGGTATTTTTGAGTGCAGCTTCGATTAGGTCCATTGAATACAGCTTCAGCTGAGAGCAATCCATTGTTGATGATCATCATCCAAGCCGAGCAAAGTGTGAGACTCAGCTTCGACCTATCGACATGGTGGACACGGAACTGAACCTCAAAGGTGCAAAGGTGAGATGTCTTGCTGGCCAAGGTGTGGACACGTTCTTTTTTTTGTCATTGCCTTAGATCCCGCATCTGGTGGCATTCGAAGCTCCAAGCTGAAGTGGACATGGACCAAGGTCCGGATTCCTCCTCTCTCACTTAATGCTGAAAGAGCTTCAGCATCGAGGAGCTCATCCATTGCTTGCCATTTTGCTCCGGTACCGTGATTGCATTTGATTGCAGCCATTGCTTATTTTCAGTAAAGAAGCTCAGCGCATCTCAGCACAGGGCAGCAAACCTTCACGATGAGCAGGTATTTTCGCCTAACGCCGAGCTTGGCCCTAGCCATGTGTCTTGGACGGCGAGCATATGTATGACATGATTGTGTTTGGATGTTGCAGGAAGCAGCGGGGCATCAGCAGCCCAGGTTGGTGTACTATGGAATCCTGCCCTATTTGGCCTTTGGTCCCTTTGCAGCCACGCTACAAGATTCCATTTTCCGGCGCTGTGATGGGTTTGAGCCTCAGGAATTTGATCAGACGCAGTCCTCATTATGAGGGATCAAGTGTGTTTATACTGCAGTAAACCCAATGATAAACCATCCCCAATGTCTGTACACTAGCCATTCATCAACATTTAGGGGTTTATTCTTGGGTTTACTACATCAGCTGTTGAGCTCTGCGGCTATCCTCACAACTTGGAGTCAAGGTCCTGGTGGTCGGAGCTGACTTATACAATGCCTCTTCGAATTAATTGGCAATGAAAAACAGTGTTTTCACAGTCAGTTCAGCATTCCCACTGCAGTCACTAGCTGCTGCACAAAGGAACTTCATCCCATTTGACTCCGACAAAGTTTGCATGGGTTGGACTTGGTATTTGGGAAGCTTGGTGGCGATCCAGGTGTCAATCTTCCGATGTCGACACTTTGTTTAATTTGTCGCAGATCTTGCGAAGCATCTGCAAGGAGACGACATGATCTTCTTTCTGCTCGGAAGTGACGCTCGGAAGCAACAGTTATGGCTGGTATGGCTGGCCATGGCTAGCCTTACCTTGAAGAGAAACCTCAAATTTTTAAGCCTTGTTCACTTTGTTCGCTTTACTGCATCGCCAGTGACTGCCAGTGTCCTATGAGACTTCAGGCCGTTGTACCCATCTACCACAGGAGGAAGAAACTGGGCTGGTTGTTGCTACTGTTTTTCGGCTGCAAATGGTGTGTTGATGTGTGTTGTGTGAAGCTTGGCCCAAACACACACACACAACAAACACATTCCTCGGGTGCAGAGCCTTCGGAGTGAAGATGAGAAAAGTTCATTTTCTCTGTTTTCCTGAGTCCAGTATCAGTGGAGTCTTCCCTGTATTTTAGGTGCTTGATTGGGCTATCCATGGGAGCCACTGCATGGCTGATTGCGCGGTATCATCTTTCGCCTTACGTTTTTGACAGTCACTACACCCAGCAGCTTGTCTTTGATGAATCTTAGCTATGGAGGTTGAAGCGTCTTGAAGCATCTTGAAGCTTCTTGAAACGAAATTGTGCACCTGGGAGCCAGGGACGTGATGCTGAATATCCGACAACTTAGTGCTGAGACTACATCGCAGCTGAGGTACTCATACTATGCTTACAGCAAGCCCTACACGCGTGCTCCAGCCTACTTTGTCGGCATGTGGCTTGTCCTTGAGTCTTACATAGGTGTCATTGAACAGAAATCCAGACACATTTACGTTTGTTTGTCACACCAGTGATTTGGTGCGTTTCTTGTGTTAGCAAGATCCCCCAAAAGGAACACCCGTCGGACAAGAGTACAGCGTAAGACAGTAAGACCTTTAGAAATGCCTTTGTGCTCCTATGGTCCTGTTCGGCTGAGTTTAACGGCCTGGTTCCTTCAGATGCTGGAAAACAAGGGAGTCACCAGAGAGACTCAGCCTTGTGAGCGGCGACAGTTGCTTGCAACTAGTGCCCCTTGGAAGTGAACATGAGCTGTGCAGGTGGAACATGATAACATGTGGAACATTGGAACACGTGGACTATGCAGAATATGTGGAAGATGTGGAATACTCTGGACAGACAATTGAACTAGCTTGGCTTTTTGGCGCTGAAATGCTACTGAGCTGTTTTGCAGGAAATCTAACAAGAAGTATGCGTCTGTTCCGGGGGTTGTTTGCGGGGCAGCATTCAGCCAGACCGAATCGAAGAGCCAAATATTCACATTGCGTTTGGAACAGAGAGATTGACTGGACGTTGGGGTGTCTTCCACGGACACGGGCAGAATCAGACTGAATCATAGACTGGTTGGTCTTGTTTGTGAAACTATTGCTTGCTGCGGACGACCATCTCCCATCTAAGTCGTGAATTGGGGTCTTTACTCAAGGCAGCGGTCGCTGCTGTTGCTATACTGTGCTTGGTCGTTTTCATTCCGGCAACAGACTTTGGCAAGAGGAAGAACAGCGACTTGGTGAATTGTGGAGCTTGATTGCGAAATGAATTGCCTGTTTTCAATTTATTTCTATCGCCCCTACTGAGGTTGGAACGACTTTGAAAGTATCCTTCTTCTGGACGTTGGCCGGGTTGCATGGGCTTTGGCGTGGGCTGTGATTACGGTCCTGTGCTACTATGGCTGCTCGGGTCAAACCAACTCATTTTGGGGAAGTGTCAGCCAGGTGCTGCATGGTACATGCACGACGCAGCATGTTCTCCTGTGATCTCCTGTGTGCTTCGACCTAAGGCTATTTGCCCTTGACCAATGCTTTCCTGTCGCATCCCGGATGGACGCCATTTGTCCGATTGACCTATGGTGCATACCTGCTCCATCCCCTGGCCGGGAGCCTAGCGCCCTAAAATGTGGGGCCGTATTGCTGACGTTTGAATGTGAGGTCATCAAGTTGGCAGCCGGGACATCAGTGCAGTACTATACCTTCAGCGGGATGGTTGCAGCCTCAGTCATCTAGGGAATGACCAAATCAGTCATTTGACGACACAGTCATGGGCAGTCTCTTACCTTACCTCTTGGCTGTGAAATCTTGAAGCTTTTTGATATACTTCCAGTTCTTAGTTCCAAGTTGGGAGCCGCCTTGGCCTCTTTATGTTCCATTTCTGTAAAATCCAGAAACTATTCCTTGGAAAAGTAGAAACTATTTGCTAAATATTTGCTGAGTACTATTCCTTGGAAAAGTAGAAACTATTTGCTAAATATTTGCTGAGTAAGTTGTATATGTATATATTATATATATTAAAATAATATATATATATATACTATATATATAATAAATATGAATATATAGAAACCATTTGCCAAGTAAAGTAGAACATGTAGAAACCATTTGAAAAATCATGTTGCTTTATCAGGAACCATTTCCCAAATCAAAGGGTAGTATTGACAAATAGAGCTGGCTATTTACCATGTTAGCATGAGCATTTCAATATTGGAACACTCATTTGCTAATTGGAACACGCAAAAGTAAAGTAGAAAATGTAGAACATATTTTCGAAATAAGTAGAATATGTAGAAACAATTTGCTGAATAAGTAGAAGAAGTAGAAACCATTGGCTCANGGATAGGTAGAAATAATTTGCTAAATAAAATAGAAAATGTAGACAACATTTGCTAAATCATGTTGATTTGCCAGGAACCATTTGCAAGCAAACATGGTTATTAACCATGTTATCATGGGTAAATAAAGTAATTAAACACCTATTCAATCTTGGAAGAATTGCCAATGGTAGTTGGCGGGAAGAAAAAAAACAAATGTCTTTACCCCACATGCCAGTCGACTAGTAC
>BGPT01001579.1:51947-78655 GCA_003297045.1 Symbiodinium sp. clade C Y103
GTGCCACGCCTGCCACACAGAATGCCGCGGCGTCAACGCCAACCAAGCGCGTCACCAGACCCAGCTGAGTGCCGTAAGTGCCACGCCTGCCACACAAAGAGTTGTGTGTTGTCAAGTTGTGTGTGAGTAAGTTGTGTGTTGTCAAGTTGTGTGTGAGTAAGTTGTGTGTTGTCAAGTTGAGTGTGAGTAAGTTGTGTGTGAGCAAGTTGTGTGTTGTCAAGTTGTGTGTGAGCAAGTTGTGTGTTGTCAAGTTGTGTGTGAGTAAGTTGTGTGTTGTCAAGTTGTGTGTGAGTAAGTTGTGTGTTGTCAAGTTGTGTGTGAGTAAGTTGTGTGTGAGGAAGTTGTGTGTGAGTAAGTTGTGTGTGAGTAAGTTGTGTGTTGTCAAGTTGTGTGTGAGTAAGTTGTGTGTGAGGAAGTTGTGTGTGAGTAAGTTGTGTGTGAGTAAGTTGTGTGTGAGTAAGTTGTGTGTGAGTAAGTTGTGTGTGGGTAAGTTGTGTGTGAGGAGCGGCGGGAGGCGGGCGGAGGCGGACGGGCGACGGGTACACAACAAAAAACAACAACCCCACACAAAGATGTGGGGAACAAAGAAGCAAATACAGTGAAAGCATCAGCTTCTGAATTTCTTGGCTTATACCCAATTCTCGCTTATTTCATTCAAAGGACTTGTGTCCCTGCTGGAATCTGTGTGCCACAGTCCAATGTATTTTTTCGAACTCAGCAATTTGCTTGACTTGCTCCAGGCCATCCCAGTTTGCAAGATCACTCCAGAACTTAGAAGATAGCGTGCAGCAAGTGTGCACACGATTGGAAGGAGCTGATTGGGTGGCTGATTTTCATTCAAAGTTTCACTGGATGATTCATTTTGCTGCAGAGCTAGCTTACCTGGGGTTCTTACCGTCTTGCTTCACCCATGAAAGGAAGCACAAATCAGTCAAAAAGTACCTTTCAGCTGTGACCAACACCGCTGCCTTTGAGAAAAGCATCCTGCAAGAGGTGTTGGCCCAGGATTTGTTTGAAGCCAAGCAGCCTGACTTTTCCAGCACCCAGGCAAGGGTGGAAACAAGATCCAACGCATCCAAAAAGTGGTGTGCACTTTTGTCTCAGCAAATGAATTTTGAAACCTGCTTTGCCTCAGCTTCATTGCTTTTGCACCCTACTGGGAATGTGTGCAAAAATGATTTTGCTCTGTACAAAGATGAATTTGGAATGCTATCTTGTGGTGAAGTGTGGCTGCACTGTGAAGTGGATGGCAAACTTTGGACTTTGCTTTCTGTTTTTGATATTGTGGAGTACAGTGCAGCAACTTGCTCAGCTCTATGGGCAAAAGCCAACAAACATTTACTTTGTTGGTAAGCTCAAAATCTTTGTGGCACCCTTTGACTTGGAAAGAACACCAAAATGACCAGATTGTTTCCATTCTTCCAATGCAATTCAGGCCATCGCAATCGTTGCCTGCATGTGAGCGCTGTGCATGACCTTCAGTGCATGGATCTTTGCTACATGTGTGAGAAAAAATGTTGGGTTTCAAGCGCAGGGTTTACAACATTGGGGTGCAGCCCTTGAATTGTCAAAGTGGTTTCTGTGCAAAACTATTTTTTTCACACCATATATATTCAAATTATACATGAAACCACTTTTCAAATCAAAGGCCAATTCCCAGGGAACATGTGGATGTGGGAGGGTGCAGGTGGGCAATGTATCTATTTTTTTTGATATAGTTGTGAGTACTTCAACAGGGTATGGTTGAAACTGAGAATGCACCTCAAATGAAAACACATGTATCAATTGTGTTCAACATTTTGTTGTTGAGTATGTAGGATGTGGCAAAAAAAATCTACTTGTAGTTACACATGTGCCCAATGCATTAACATGGTTTTGGTGGTGGTTATTTAACATGTGGGAAAAATGAAATTCATTATGTTTGGCCTGCAAATCTAGCAACTGAAAAAAAAACAGTTGGTTGGAAAGCCAATTTTTTCAATATTTCTGATTTCGGGCATAGAATTTAAATGTTATCCATTTAGCTATCCACTTAGCTAGGATAGCTTTTGGGAGATTTTGGCAGCTAGCTACAGGCTTAGCAAGTGGATAGCAAAGATGCTATCCCTTAGCCTATGTAGGCTAAGTGCTTAGCAAACCATAGCAAACACCGAGAACATTCAAGTGGAGGAAGTCTCGCAGATTTGCTTCGTTTCGGAAGGTTCCACTACACTACACCACACGACACTACACTACACTACAGTCAACTACAACAACAACTACTACTACAACAGCTACAACAACTACAACTACAACTACTACAACTACAACTTCAACTGCAACTTCAACTACATGACAACTAGAACAACTAGAACAACTACAACTACAACTACATGGCTACTACTACTACTTCGTTTTCTTCTACTTCTACTTCTACTACTACTACTACAACAACAAATACTACTACTACGACTTCTTCTTCTTCGCCTACTTTTGCTTCTACTACTACTACTACTGCTGCTGCTGCTGCTGCTACTTCTAGGACTAGAACCAGAACTAGAACTAGAACTACAACTACAACTACACCAACTACAACTACACCAGCTACAACTAAAAAACTACAACTACTACAACTAAAAACTACAACTACTACAACTAAAACAGCTACAGCTACAACTTCAACTAAATGACAACTACTACAACTACTACACCTACAACAAGTACGGCTACAACTACAACAACTACAACTACAAGCACAAGAACCACTACAATTACATTGCGCTGCACCGCACTACAACTACAACTACAACTACAACTACAACCACAACAACCACAACAACCACAACAACTACAACTACAACTACAACAACCACAACTACAAAAACTACAGCTACAACAGCTACAACTTCAATTACATGACAACTACATGACAACTGCTACAACGACCACAACTACAACACCCACAACACCCACAACAACCACAACAACAATAACAACAACAACTACTACTACTACTACCACCACTACTCCTACTACTACTACTACTGCTACTACTATTACTACTACTACTACTTCTACTACTACTATTACTACTACTACTACTACTACTACTCCTGCTGCTACTACTACTACTATTATTACTACTACTACTACCACTACTACTACAACTACAATTACAACAACTACGACTACAACTACAACAACTACAAGTACAATAACCACAACAACTACACTACACTACACTGCACTGCACCACAACTACAACTACAACAACTACAACTACAACTACACTGCGGTGCCTCCAACCACTTGTCTTTCCATCAGTGGTTTCGCTCTGCCATCCATCATTCACAGCAACCAACCTCTCCTATAGGTTTCCTATCTTTGAAACTTCCGCCACCGCCTTGTGCGGTACTACTGGTCCGCCATAAGAACTTCTGCGTGCTACGTCAGAAGAACTTCTTCATGCTACGTCATACGAACTTCTTGATGCTACTTCTTCATGGCCAGCTGGGCCAAAAAGTGCAAACCAGCAAAGTTTGAGACTCCATGCTTGAAGCAAAAAACGCTACAAAACCCTGGAACCGTTTGCAGAAAACAATTGCTTCGGAGACCATTACAGCACTTTATGGCCTACTTTTGATGGCCTATTCTTGATGGTTAATTGCTGAATAATCGCTAACACGCGTCATTTCTGAAGGAATCGACATGTGACAATTGTGGATGAACGTTAAAAACGGACGGCTTCTTATAAGCGCCGACACCATGTTGTAGTCAAGTATGTTTTCACAGCAATGTTGAAGATCCAGCATGGTGCAAAGAACAAATTGTGTGCATTTGCCTTGGCTCAAAAAAGCGGCGTGTGAAAATATGTTGATATGCAGACCTTTGGCAGGGAATGTATTCCAGCAGTCCAGTTTTGATTTAGTTTGAATATCTGCACGGCCCGCGACGCCCAAGCAACCACATGTGCCACCGCAACCTGGTCACGATTTCAGTTTCTTGCTGCACTTGCATATTTCTGACTGGAATATGTTTGGACGTTTTTCAACTTGTTTTGCGAAGGCGGATCAGTGTGTACAGGTCCCGAGCTTGGAAGGCGCAACCAATGTCAATCAATACACCAATCCCTTCGCCGTCAAATCATACTTTTGGATTTCGTTTTATTCACATCCCGAAGTGTGCTGGGACATCATTCATTGAGGATGCCAGGAAAGTCATTGGAAAGGACAACTTGATATTGCGTGGTCCATATGCAGGCGAGGGACCGTATTGCAACTCTTCACCTGGAATCGGCGATATCGTATTGCTCAGGAATCCGCGACGTCATGTCCTTTCGCAATTTCTTCACTGCAAAGTCGAAAGCGCGAGACAAAACTATACAGACAACGGGACTAACCAATATTCTGGATTAAAAACATGGCTACAGAATTGTTTGTCTGCATCGTTCACATCGCCATTTTGTTCAACGTGCTTATTGGGGTCCAGATTGGCTAATGGAAAACCCTGCTACAACCCCTGGAACATGCAATCCCGTTTTTTTACCGACTGCCGTCGTTTACCAGGACTGCATGCTTTCAAATCGGACATGAAACCAAATCTCACCCGAGCCAAGCACAACCTGGAGATGCTTCAAATGATTGGCATCTCTGACCTATATGTGGAGAGTTTGTGCCTCCTCAACTTTGCATTCAAAGGCACACTTCCAGAGACTTGCGCGTGCGACCATGGAAATCGCGTGATGGAGACGCAGGTTTCCCATGAGACACACGGTGTACAGCAACATTCGGTGGCAGATCTTGACGTTGAGGTTTTGTCGTTGATGGATCAGATGACAAAGGGAGATGCCCAGCTCTTTGCGTTGGGGCTGAATCATTTCGAGACAGCCTTGAGAAAGGCAGAAAAAATGACAGGAGTGAAGGTCATTTGCGAGGAAAAACTTTCAAAAGTCTGGAGAGAAATAGAAGAGTTACTTGAAACTGACAAAGACTTTCGGTTGCCCGACAGCGACGTGAAGCGACATCACGGCAGAAAACACGCCGCGTGGGCTCACCCCAAGATTGCTATTGGTTGATCCGTTTCATCATTGCTTCTGTGTTGGTAGCCGCAGGGTTGGGATTTGACTTGGAGCTTTATGTTTTACCTGGTCATTGTGGATTCTCATGTTGGCAACTTGAGCCAGTAGGCCAAGCACCAATGAAACAATCATTAGCCGCCGGAAAAACAATGTTTGTTTGTTGCATTGAATATGGATTAATCTGTAACTAAAGGGTAGCATCAAGTGAGCGAGCACCTGCCTGCAGACTCGGCTCGGCGCGATTCTATTCAAATCTGCCGGCAACCTCAGTTCGTTGCCGAGGCCCACAGCAATATTAAGTGTTGCCAGAGTGGGTGATGTCCGACGAACAGCAAGTCTCAGAAACAGATGTTTTTGGCCCAAGCGCCCCAGCCTCAAAGTCCTTTCAAAAGATGTCGGGGAGTGCACAAAGATTTTTTTTGCCTTCGCAGATTTTGCCACGTTCCTGCTTTGTCCTGGGCTTTGGCTTGATCTTGTTTTCTCTGGCTTATCCCCATGGCTGGAGCGTGCCATTCCTTTCTAATCTGGCGCAAGCATTCTCTGGATTTCGGGTCTCCCAAACGTCAACGGGCTGCAAGTCGCATGGACGTCCGCCGGCCACCAGAAACGTAGCGCCTCCTTGCCGACTGCCAGATCCCGATGCGGATCGTGGAATCTATCTGCAGCTGGAGAATGGTTTCTTTGCTTTGAAAATGCTGGTGGGCAACGCTTGTGTTGTTCAAAATCGGGGACGCGCAAGAGTCGGTGATCTGTGGCAGCCTCTACTTAGGTGAGATTTTAGATTATAATTAGTTATAATGTTAGTTATACACGCGCGGACAGCGTCTGTCACGACTCCACGGCGGTAGCAGTGGAGGTCATAGAACAATTGCTGTACTAGGATCTAATAGGCCTGGACAAATCGTTTGCAGTCCGTATAGGCCTCCGCCTTGTGAAACCCTGTAAAATGTGGCACAATTGCCGTCCAACACAGCTGTTCACCGCCAGAATTAGGCCGTGCTGAGGTGTGTGGACACCTAATGACAGAAGGTTGATGTTCTGGCACCACCTAAAGTTCAAGGAAAAAAGTTGGTCCAAAAACTTGAAGAATTGCTTCATCAAGCGGACCGCAGCTCCTACTGTCGGCTCAGAGTAGTTCATGACTCCACGGTCCATCCAACAATTTGGTCTGGAGGCATGAGGCGTTGGCATCCAATCATGTCCTTCCGTGAGCCCATAGATCGCCAGCTCAAGAAAAGAAATCTTATAGACCAGCATCTCCTCAGACTCTTCCCACATACGGAGGGTTTCCATCATATAATTGACGAAATGGTTGCCAAAGCGCTCAAACAAAGGGAGGGAGGCATCATCAAAAGAAATTGGAAGACCTTGCAACTGAATCTGACCTTCTGGGCAACCACGCTCAACCAGTGGGTCAGGAAAGTCTTCGTCCCCTTCGTCCTCATCTCCCACCTCCGGTCCCTGATGTTCATGTTGGAAATAAGCTACCGCAATGTGGAGATCTTGTAATTCACAAAGTTCACGAACTTCACCTTCGTGATGTCCCCAAAGTTCCCGGTGAAGACGACATAGTGCCGGACCATGTAGCGCAAGCGCCATCTTCGCTTCCCTATCCGCTCGATCATTCCATCGCCCTGCCCAATCTCGTATGTCCTGATCCAACATACTAAATTGTGAGTGTCCTGGGACATGTTGTACTGTGATCTGCACGCGGCAATTCCAAAGAATTCCCTGCATCTCAATCCAGTCATCTTGGTGTGCACCTTGTGGAAGGTCGCGAGGATTCAATAGCAATCTATTCATCCCTTCCGCAGCAAAAGCACAATCTGTCCAGATGGTGGCCTCAACAGCGCGATCAATAGCATACTCAAGCGCTGCTATGCACGCTCGAAGTTCAGCATGATCTGCGCAATGTCCCAGTCCTCCTAAAGCCCCACGTGCTACGCGGCTATCACTGGCGACATCAATCACCGCCCAAGCGCTGCGAGCATAGCTAGGGAGTCTTCCTCCGACACACGAACCATCTGTGAACAAATGGAGATGTCCTGATGATGCGTTGGGATACGATCTCTCGACGATGTCAGAGAGAGAACACATGTGCTTCTTGAAATCCCGCCAATGCGGGTTGGCTGAAGGCAAAAGATGAAGTCTTTTGGCATCCCCACAGCGCGCCCATTGCTGAATCGCTCCCCCATGCTGTTCATGGACAAACCGTCTGGCTGGACATTCCGTACATCTGTGTGTAATGGAGTCTGGTTGTCCACAAAGACCGCATGTGGTTTGCTTCGCATAGTCCTACTTAGCATGTTGCTTAGGCTCCATAAAGGACCCATCTCGAAGTCTGGCAACGACTGGTAGGTGATGTGCTGGGATCCTTTTCTGCGCATCATCAATGACAAGCTTGTCAATGCCCTGCAAACCTCCCATATCTTTTCGATAGCGGACTTCTTCCCAAATTCTCCAGTTCCAAGCATCTTTGAGCAGCTGGTATATCACTTTTTCCTCAATGTGCAGCCAGTCATGCCAAACCCCATCCCGATCTGCAACATAGGGAACATCGATGGTCCACTTCAAAGGATTGCAGGCCTCCAACATCTTTGCGAATGGCCCCTGTTTGTAGACGCCCTGAAATTGATTCATATACTCATGCCAGAGTTGAACGAAAAAGGGTCTTTTCAAAGCAATCCGCTTGAAGTTGAGAAAGACTTGCCAGATTTGGTAAAAGCCTGGGTCGCACTGTTCATGACAAACAATGCCCAAGCGCAAAGCAGGTGATGCGCCTGCTTTGCGAAAGCCCAGAGATTTCATGGCTTCTGTGCGTAATAGCTTGACATGAGACCACCCCAGAGTGCAAATTGACGAACCATAAAAAGCTTTCGGCCACAGACTCTGTCGGAGCAGCTTCAACTCCTGCCAAATTGGGGCCACACATCTCTTGAGCCTGGGCCAAAGTGGAGCTAAAGAGGCGATCCTCTGTACCATGGCTGTGACTGTTCCACTCTTACCATAATTCATCTGGGCCCCCAGGTCCTTGGAGGATTTGGAGATGTTCCATCCCAACTTGGCCGCATCAGCTCGTTCCTTGGGATCAGTAGCCCAAAGAAAGCTTTTCTCAATATCCAGCTCCAAGTGCCACATGCTGCACCACGCCTGCATGACCATGATATTGGCATGAACATCCCAAACCATCTTTGCCAGTAGCTCCAAATTGTCGACATAGCTAAGGGTGCGGCATCTCCGTCCAAACTCATGCATGTAGTGATGTAGGGAAATTCCAGCCAAAGTCATAGCTGTGCAGCTGAGGCTACATCCTTCTGGAAATCCATGATCCGACAGAACTCCATTTCCGACTGCTCCCTCCACAATGAAACGTCTTTCCGTAACTGAAAGAAAATGGGCCCAGAGGTCAACGATTTTCCCTGGCAATCCAAGATGTTTGGCCAAGAACCAGATTGGAGCCCTCGGCAAAGATTCAAAGGCTTTCTTCAAATCCGTGACGAAACCAGCATAGTGAGATCCTTCCATAACGCCCAGCTCGATGATCGCTTGAAGCAGCATCCACAACTCAGCAACTTCTCTCCCTGGAATAAAACCCAGTTGTGTTTGGTCAACAAAGTTGGAAAGATGTCGGAGGAAGCTTTTGGATCTCAAGGAGCCCCAGGATCGATAAATGGTTGGATAGATGATAACTGGTCGGAAGTGGTTGACCCGGCAAGCATCATCGATTTTGGCCAAGGAATGCACAAAGCCAGTCCGAAGTGATTTAGGCCAGTAACATGTATCTTCACAAGTGTTCAAAATGCCAACAAGTTCAGCTTGGAAATCATATGGCATTCGTTGTAGATCACGAGGGTCAAAGCCATCTGGTCCCCGAGCAGATTTCGGGCCGTATCTGGTGTTGATTTCCATCCATTCTTCAACTCCGATAGGGTGATGCTCTAGACTTCCTCGAGGAATGTAGGCCTGGGCAAATGCAATGATTCGACTCCAGTCACTTTCTGAGGGAGTAGACCCCTTGTTCCATCTAGTGGACCAGAAACTTTCCAATCTACGCAGGATTTGTGTGGTGGTCACATCCTGTTCCACAATCTCAGCCGGAGTACCATCCGCGACCAACCATTCTCCATCTACAGTCACCACTTGTTCATCTTGGGATAAGATCGGGAGTGTTTCTTGTCCTGTTCGAAGTTCAGCAGGAAGTTCAATGGAGATGTGCAAATCCACATGCAGCTTGGTTCCATCTGTACTACTACCCAGAATGGTAGTGGGGTGAGGCGTTTCCAAAAAATGTAAACCTCCTTTCGGTTCTTTCTTGACAACTTCAAAGATCTTGGTTTGCTGAGCCTCATATTGGGCCACCAGAAGTTTTCTCCGCTGTCGAATATGCCAAGCTTCAAAGCGGCGATATGCGATGTGAAACTCTTGAAACACGGCTTCACATAGCTCTGCTCCCGGAGGTTCCGTCGGCAGCTCCAAAGGAAGGCCAGCATGTTTGGTGGGTCGATTCGGCCACCATTCTTCAAAGTTGGGTTCAAATCCACGGGCTTTGCGGATCGATCGCCAAAGGGATGCCCTATACTCCACTGCCTCTGCAGTGGTTTTTCCTGCTTTGGTTGCGTGCATCATGCTTTGTAGACGACGTAGTTGCTGGAACCACTTTTGGACTTCTCTTCCGAGACAATCAGATCGTACACGAACCTCACCCGGTCTCGATTCCTTCAAAATAGGCGCCGCAGCATCACGAAGGAGAGGAGCTGTCCTTGTGCACCGTCCTTTGCACCCTTGAGGAAGTCGGTCCAGCAATGTCTTCATGTGTGCATCAAAGCTGTTCTCGTATTCATCAGCAAAGCAGACAATTCGATCATCAAGGTCAAGAATTCGACCACTTGATAATGTATGCGGATGTTGTCTCCAAGACTCATAGTCAATGTCTTCCCAAGGGATTTGTGCTGGAAGTGGCCAAGTCCATTGGGTCATTCTTGCCAAAGGAAGCTCAATCATCATGCCCAGAGCGGCGTGGTCAGCAAACCAGGACCAGGATTGGACCCTGCGTACCAACGGAAGCAGTTCTGGAGATACCAGGATGTGATCTGTGATGGAGGAGTTTCGAAAAGTCATGGTGTGCTCTCTTCCCCAGTGTTCTGCAGCATAGTCCTGGATATCTACCCAGCCGAGAGCTTGAAGTGTGGCCCATCCTGTGAGGTCTTCCAAGTTGTGATTCAGGTCCCCCAGGATGAATCTGGGTCCACTTCGAGACATACCAATCTCCTGCACCACCTTGTCAATCATTTTGTTGGTGTCCCGGGCAGAATTTGGCCAAGTAGGACTTTTGGCCCATCCGTAGAGTGTAGCGCCAGTCATGGTGAATGGTCCACAAAAGTATTGCAGAACCTGAACGCGGCCCAGCTGGTACTCTTCCTGTAGACTCTGCATCTTGATGTCCCGCATGATGAGATCTGAAATATTCATGACTCCTGCCCAAACTCCGGTTGATGCTGAACGGGCCCGCAATGATACTGGAGCTCCAGGAAGACAATGTAGGCAACGAGGATTTGCTGCTCTACGGATGTTTCGAAGGACCGGTTTCTGATTGATGCCGGACAAATGTGTCTCAGTGATACCCCAAACGCCTTCTGGCATTTCAGCTAGGATTCGTTTTTTTCCTGCTGCTCCCGATGGATTTGTTGTTCCGATCCAGTATTCTGGTCCTGGATGTTGTGCCTCTCCAATGCGGAAGGTGCTCAATACATTTCCACGTGCACAGAAAGTCAGGAGTCCGAAGAGGAGTATCTTCCATGGAAATCCGAAATGACATCTTGATCGCAATGGTCTGCACCGAGTAGAGCGGCTGGGCTGTTTAGAAGAACTTGTCCTCAAGGAAGCTGGCTTCTCAACTCTCTGTCTCCTCGAAAGGAACAAAGTAAAGATCAGAACCAGGTTCTGCAGGAAGGTGCCTGGAACATATTGAGGATCGTGTCCATCAGAACTTCGAGATGAAGTGGAATCCAGTTGTCTCGATCGTTGTGCGGGGGTTGGGGATTCCTCTTGAATCACCACATCCTCTTCTTGTTCAGGGGGTTCATGCTGATGATGGTGAATGACGTACCAAATTCTCAAAATAGAGCCCTCAGGAACCCGGTGTACCTCATTGGATTCTGTCACCACCCTGTCATTCAAACTGAGTAAGCATTCTGCTTGCTGACAATCCTCCTGCATGTGCATGTGTCGCAGCATATCTTCTCGAGTGCATCGATGCGCTGTGAAGATGGCCATCAATTCTTGTTCCCGGAAAGCTTGGGTCCCTCGCAAAGGACCATCAACTCTGATTTCTACAAGAACCCAAGCCAACATAGTGGGTACCACCATCGGTCTCACCAGCAAAACCTGGTCTATAGCATTCAATGTTTCCGGGAGGCTGAGCTGCCGAACTTGGTCCCTGGGAATGACAAATGTTCCGGACCAACTATCCTTGAGCATTGCTGCCCGGATCAGGCCTTCAAGCACCCATGGAAATTCTCTGCTGTGATCATTGCCCACTTGAAACTCCGTCATGCTAACTGCATGCACTTCGTCGGGTATGTAGTAATCAGCCAATGCGATACCAAGAATGTGTCCTCTGGCAATTTGATGTCCTTGATATTGGCCATACAAGGTTCGGTACGTAGTGGACAGAGCAACTTGGAGAATGCGAGCATTGATGCGTCCTTTGATCAAAGGAATATCAGTCCCAAGGGCCATGGTGACACCTGTGAGTCTAGGAAACGCATCAGTGTGGATCGCTTCTTGCCCCATGAAGTCAGTCCAGTAGCCGATAGCGCTCACTATTCCCTCCACCGAATTCAAAGCCATCACAATGACATAATCCGCACTGTGGAGATCGTACTCCTCACCCACTTGCAGAATTTGCCCATTCTTGGCAGCAAAACATGGCTTGTAATGACAGGCATGTCCTTCCTGTCTCTCATGCATGAGTGTTTTCCCCCGAATGAGGGCTGGAAGCACGACTGGGACAATGATGCTGTCATACCATTTGTCCTGAAGACTCCATGTCTGGTACTCTTGCAGAACTGGAACTAGGCCTCCCTGGGTATCCACAGAAACATGCAGCAGGTACACCTTCAGATCTGTCTCAATTTGAATGGAATACTCAACCGTCTCATGAACTTCAACCGCTCTCCAACCAATGTCAGGCTGCCCCAAGTCTGGCCAGGTACGTATGAGTGCTTGTTGAATGTCTGCTATTGAGCTAGCTGGTAAGGCATGAAACCTCAAAGAAAGAGGCCGTTGCAATTGATTTGGATTCGGCCGATAGAACTGGAACAACCGATCTCCCCCTTGGCCTTCAAGAACGGAAAGGTCATGCGGCGAGTTCCAGTCCACGTCCACAGCATCATCAAGAACTTGATCCTGATCTGCTAAATCTTCGGCCGCCAACTGATTGGCCGCTTCCTGTGCCTGTGTCCTCTCCCGTAGAAAATGGAGAAACTCATCAGTGAAACTGTGCTGAACTGGTAATCTTCGAGAGCCCCCATGAAGATAACCTGGAAATTGAGCATGACACTCATCACCCAACAACTGTCCAAAGTTGGGCTTGTATCTGGCTTCAATCTGTTCGGCTCCGCATGGAAACAGAAACATGGCAATCATCAGAATGTAGGAGATGATCCGGCTGCCCATGAAACCTCCATCAATTCTCTGTCGCTTCCCAAAATTGCGCCCTTTGGGGTCCGGCACCCCACTTGGCTGGTGGGGCCCGGGGTTGCATCGTCATTCCTGTCGGTGCTTTTTGCTCAAAAGGGCTTCGATGTTGGAGAAGCCTGTGCGAATTTCTGCATTCATGGACTGAATATTCTGCTGGTTATCTTTCACCTGGGAGGCAAGTGCATTCACATCTTTGCGGAGAGCAGCATTGGAATGCCCAGCTTCCTGGAACCAACTCTCGAATTTTTGATTCTGGACCTTCAACTCTGACATGCCGGTCTCCAGCTTCTGGAACCTCTGTTCTGTGGCATCTCGAAGAGAGTCGGCAACTGCTCCTTGTACATGATCTTGCAAACGATCCCACTTGCTCACCGGGGTCATTCTCTGATCTGAGCTATCAGCCTCTTTGAAGTTGTTGAAACCTCCCCATGGATCTTTGCCTGTCCATGGCATGACATTTTCTTTGTCTGGAGTCGAATTTTTTCCCTTCTTGACCTTGTCCTGCTTCATGTGCGACATTGTCTTCTGAGAGCTGAGAACCACCTGACCCTGTCTGATGTGGTCTGGCTTCTTGTGCTGTGTCACTAGCACATCTCCAAAGCTTGTTTGGAAGACCGTAGAAGGCGGAGGTGCTTCCGAGCCAATGAGCCAACCTTGGCCATGCTGATCTGCCCGATACGGCTGCAGTGCCTTGGCTTTCCAGTTCCATTGCTGAAGAAGATCTCGAACACCAGCCGTCTGCATTCCATGTGGTAGAGGTCGAACCTCGTACACTGACTGGATGTTGACATTCTCAAAAGGCTGATCTGGATGTACATCCTTGTGCACCGCTTCTGCATCTCGAAGAAGAGTTCGCAGTCCGTATCGATTGCCAAATCTCACAAGAGCAATGGCCCGGTCGGTCACCTTCAGCTTGTGGATCGCTTCTCCTTTGTCTGTGGTATTGATCCAGACCACCGTGAACTCCTCTGCCGGTCCTCGCCCGTCTGCTTGCCGAGGTTCAAAGTAGATGCCATCCTGCCCAGATCTCTGCTGCAGACCGTCGGCACAAATGGATGGGATTCGAAGTAGGACGGAAAATTGATCAGCATCCTCTGGCGGAGATCTCTTTCCTTTCCCACTATGCCATCCTCGGGACCACAAGTCCACAATGACTTGATCGAGATCACAATCGACCGGAGCATGAAACTTGTTGCAGTCAGAACCACACCGATCTCCTTTGCAGAGTAGCAATCTTGGTGTTCTCTCAATCATCTTCTTGACTGGTGCTGCTGTGAAATCTTGCCACTTCCCTGGCCATTCCTCTCGCCACACTGTAACCTTCAACGTCTTCGTGGCTACTGTCTTGGCTTCTGCCAGAGCTTCTGCTTGCTTTCTCAGGATAGATGAATCTCCCAGTTGAACCAGGGATCCATCCACCAGAATTGTTTCCATGGTGGGCTCATAGACTGCCGGAAAGCGCAGGTTGCTAACTGGAATAAGTCCCTGGCTATCCGGTGGAACAGGTGACGTCGTCAAGACTGCAAGGGCGTCCATGGTGATGGATTTGTCCTCTTTGAGAAATGGTAGGACATCACCAAGAGTTCCAAATGCGAGCCCTGCTTTGTCCGCCGCAACCTCTTCCATCAAGATCTGCTTGACCTCTCGCTCATCATCAGTGATGAAAGTGTTGGGAATAAGCTTCAGCAACTTGGGATCGATTTGGGCCCTCGTTGTTGATGCTGTAGCCGAACTCCTTTTCTTCTCGGAGGTGGCAATCTTGAACTTCGAATTGGCCCTGAACTTGATTTGCTTCTCCAATTCATCCGGCTTCACCCAAAGAAAGTTATTCTTGGGTAAAGATCCCAGTGCTTTCAAGGCTGCCCATTGGTTCTTGGAGTTCATGGCAGTAAGCAACTTTGCTTTGCCGATCCGTTTGAAGGCCATCAGCACTCGTTCTTCCGAACGATTCTCAGGAACACCATGGTGGTGCAAAATTTCTTGTAGTCTTGGAAGGAGATGATCATCTTCAATCTCATCCCAGCCTTTGCCAAAAAGACAACTGTTCAGATTCATCTTGTTCAGGATGTCATAGACCTCCAACTCTTCCGGAAGAGAATCTCGATGTAGGAGCTCCAATCGGAGTCCCAAATGCATGATTGCCACCGCTCCACAAGTGTGAGGGTAAGTTTGGGAGATCAAAGCGCCAAACTCAATGATGATGGTGCGGATGACGAGGACTGAGGCGACAAAATCCACAAATCGGCGGACTTCTTGATGTCCTTGATGATCCAAACCATCCCACATGTGCACATATAGAGCATTTCCTTGTACTCGCAATTCAAGCAAGATCCAGTGATCATGCAGAGCTGCAAATCCTCGAAGGGTTCCATGAAGCGCTCCAACCAACCAATGTTGAAGCAATTCCACATCTTCATGATGAAGAAGCCGGGTGAGCAGCTGAGCTGGAATCCATGTGCCGATGATTTGGCAATTGCTTCCGCAGTTGTGCCAGTGCCACATGCGCACTGACCCTGGCAAGGCTTACACTGCTGTTAGGTTTGACTGCCACTGCTACCGCCGTGGCATGAACCGTTACAGAGTCCGCGCGTGAATTTCATTAATGTTTCAACAATTTGATTCTTTGTTTTTTTTCTTTGTTGGTTCTGGAAACAAGAAAATGAATAGATGTTCGGCATGTCTCCCTCGTTTTGACTTGATACATCCCCAAGTGTATACAAAAATGTAAACACATATAATAAGGTTACATTTTTTGATACATACATAGGTCTAGATGTTCAAGCTGATAAATCCAAACATTAAAAAAATACCGAGTTAGTTTAGAAGTGTTTAGATACTTCGTAGCAGTTATTTTTGTTGAAACTAATGTCATTATTTTTTGCTGGTCTCCTTGAGGCGTTAGAGGTAGTATGCGTAAGTGTATACTACAGATGGATTGGATGAAAATCCACGCTGTGTGAGTTGGAATGTTGATATGATTTGATATGTATATATATATATATGTAAAGTGCTAGAAGCAAACCAAATGAACGAGAAGGAAAACATGTAGAAACGTGTGCGCATTCTTTGTAGAAAATAGTTTTGCGGAACTTCCTTTTGCTAGATATCGTTTCTGCCATTCTTCGGGCTTTAGAATGAGTATCGACTATTGTGTACGGTGTGTGGCTTGAATGATAAACCCATTTATGTTTGAATTTATTTGTTAAGTTTTGGGACATTTATTACATTACTTGTGCAGTACATGAGTTGAACGTGTTTTTTTTACTTGCGTCATGTGTGATAGTGTTACTTGAGGACAATGTTTTATTTGTTTATTTTCTCTGATGCAAAGTCCAGGCTTTTGGAAAAGACTTTGTATCTTCAAGTTTACTGGAGGGTATGACAGAACTAAAACAATTTAAATCGATACACGTGTTCATGGCAAAACCAAAGACAAATGCTCAATAATTTCATGAAGACAGGACACCAAAGCTATCNTGTTCATGGCAAAACCAAAGACAAATGCTCAATAATTTCATGAAGACAGGACACCAAAGCTATCGTCAACTCTACTTGAGGTAACCATTAGATTGAACCGAATTGATTTTATAGACCTGCTCATGGAAGAAAAGGAAAACTGCCAGATATAAAATTTGATGAGAACAAAACATTACACTACCTTCAATTTTACTTGAGGTGACGACTGAAACTAACTCATCAAGTGTCTAAACTTTAAATATTTTTTCGGTTGGGTTTGCGCGCCCCGGGGGGCCTCTATTTTATACCCAAAAATGGCGCGCGAACCCAACCCAAAAAACAAATTAGACTTTCTTTCATAAGGAAACCCACTGAGTAAGGAAATGAAAACAAAAAGTAAATTTCCAGAAAATTTCATTGAAGAACAATCCACGGAAGAAAAGGAAAACTGCCAGATAATTTCATGAAGTCAGGGCACAATTGTTTTTTTTCAATTTTTACTTGAGGGGACGTTTGCGTTGAAACAATTGGAATTTTTTTAATACTCATGGAAGAAAAAGTAAACTGCTACAAGATTTCAGGAAGACAAGGCACAAAGATATCTTGAACTTTACTTGAGGTAATGACTGAACTGAAACCATTTGAGTTTGAAGAACTATCCATGCCAGATAGTTTCATGAGGACAAGACATAAAATTATGTTCAACTATACTTGAGGTGCTAACTGAACAGGAAAATCAATCTGTAGAATCATCCATTGAAGAAAAGGCAAATCTTTATATAGTTTGATGGTGTCTGAACAGAAATCNGAACAGGAAAATCAATCTGTAGAATCATCCATTGAAGAAAAGGCAAATCTTTATATAGTTTGATGGTGTCTGAACAGAAATCTTCTGAGGTTTGACTGAATTTTTGAAATAAGATGAAGATTCCATGAAATTTCAATGAAGTTTCTATGCCATTTCTATGAAGTTCCTATGTAGTTTTTATGTAGTTTTTTTGACGTTTTTATGTAGTTTTTTGTAGTTTCTATGCAGCTTTCAAAACTACATAAAAATTACATGTAGTTTGATTGAAACTCCCCAAGGTCCCAAATGAGAATGTTTCTTAAAAAGGTTTTGGAGAATGGCCGTGAAGAAAAGAGAGGTGTGGTATACGGGTGGTATACGGGTGGTATACGGAGGATATACGGGGATATACGGGGATATACGCAATACATAGTTAGTATTGCCCTTATCCAAATATACGGGAATATACGGGGATATACGGGGATATACGGGGATATACGGGGATGTATGGGGATATACGCGATACATAGTTAGTATTGCCCTTATAGGATATACGCAGATATACGGGTGGTATACGGGGGGTATACGGGTGGTATACGGGTGGTATACGATGGTAGACGGATTTAGATGGATTTGATGGGATTTAATGTTAAGTTCGTATTAATAACCCCCACCCCCCCCATCCTGGAGAAGGTTGTCCCCCCTAAATAATGACCCAAAAACCAAAAATTGGACTTCAATTGAAATTAATTTACTTTCAATTATTTTCCCTTCAAATCTAAAGGGAGAAGCAAGGATTTCAACTGAAATCAATGCACGTTCAAGTGTTTTTTCCTTTTAAATCTAAAGGAAAAATAAAGATTTCGATTCAACTCATTTAAATTCAATAGATTTTCCTTTTAAATCTAAAGGAGAAGCAAGGATTTCAATTGAAGTCCATTTACGTTCAATTGATCTTCCTTTAAATCTAAAGGAGAAGCAAGGATTTCAATTGAAATCCATTTACGTTCAATTGATCTTCCTGTAATTCTAAAGGAGAAGCAAGGATTTCAATTGAAATCAATTTATTTTCAATTGATTTTTTTTTTTCTAAACAAAAAAATCTGTAAAGATTAATTAGTGAAGATTTCATTTGATATCAGTCTACTTTCAATTGATTTTCCTTTGAACCTGAAAGAGATCTAAGGATTAGTAAAGCGTTCGATTGGTATTATCAATAAAATTCCGATAGAAATCCTATAGAAATCCCAATGAAATCCCATAGGAATCCATAGGAATCCTATAGGAAAAAACCATAGCGATCCCATAGAAGTCTTATAGGAATCGCATAGAAACCGCAATGGAACTTCCATGGAAATCCTAGAGAAAATCTTATAGAAATCCTATAGGAATTCCATGGTAATCCCATAGAAATCCCATAAACATCCTATAGGAATCCTATAGGAATCACATAGAAATCCTGCAGAAATCCTATAGAAATCCTAGAGGAATCCAATATAGAAATCCCACAGAAATTCCACAGAGATCCTCTAGAAACCCCATAGAAATCGTATAGGAATCCCATAGAAATCCAACAGAAATCGTTTAGAAATCTTATAGGAATCCTAAAGAAATTCCACAGGTATCCCATAGAAATCTTATCAGAAATCCCACAGAAATCCTATAGGAATTCTATCATAGAATTCCGATAGACATCTTGTAGAAATCTTTTAGAAACACTTTAGAAATCCCTCAGAATTCCCATGGAAAGCATTTAGAAATCCTATAGGAGCCGCAAAGAAAACCCAGAGAAATCCAATAGAAATCGTATAATTAGAAATCAGGATCATGAACTTAAGTAGGGATTTTAATTGGTATCAATCTACTTTCANCCAATAGAAATCGTATAATTAGAAATCAGGATCATGAACTTAAGTAGGGATTTTAATTGGTATCAATCTACTTTCAATTGATTTTCCTTTTCAACCAAATAGAAATCTCAAAGGGCCAAGGGTGTTCATTAATTGGGGGGAACTCTGCCTATTATTTGGGGGGGACGTGGGCTCATGGGGGGTTCCCTTTGTGAGCTTCTCAAAGTGATGTTTTTTGAATGGGTTTTAATAAGGAAATTGATCATTTGGGAAAATATTTGCTGGAAATTTGTCAGTCATTGCATGGGGTCATTTCACTCATGGATATCCCGTAGGTGCACCTTTTCGCCCAAGTCACTAAAAGTGCTACCATTTGCAATTTGGTAGCGGAGCCCCTGGTTTCCGACTGTTCTAACTTACCCCTTGCCTCACGCCATACCAATCGCACTACGAGCTGGATCTCTCTGGCGCGGCTGCACTTTGGGCAGCCCACGACATCGAGCACTACGAGCACCACGAATCCTGGCAAGTTGGACATCTTCTTCGGCACTTGCTTGGCCCTGAACTTCTACGACCTTCTGAACTATCTGAAGGCGTTCCTCCTGATCTTCTTTGCGAACCATTGCTTGCACTGGGCTCGCGCTCTACTTGGTGGACATCTTGATCATTGTGCAGACCTTGACGGAGCACTTTCAGATCTTTGCCAAGAACCTGAGCCGATGACTTCGAGCTCTACAAGCACTGGGATTCCTCTGGATGAGTACCGGAAGGAAGTGCCTCCTGGATGTGGAACCAGGCAATCCTCGGTACACGTTGAAGCAGTTTCTTGAGCGTGTGAAGATGTGGTATCGGCTGTATGATGGGCCGGACGAGGATGTGGGTCCACTACTTGCAGGACGACTTCGAGGGCGAGCACAGCAGATCGCCATGACTTTGAGGTTGCCAGACCCGACAGGTCACATCGACGTTGGCGATGCAGCTTTGGTCAGGTTGAGCGTCGACGAGGTCTATGACCCTGCAGGTAACCTCATTCAGGCGGCGATCCCATCAGGTGTTCAAGCTCTACTGCAAGCCCTCAAGTCCGCCTTCGGTGAGGCCGATCAACTTCAAGCAACACGTGCTCTTGAGCTGTTCTTCGAGTTCAAGCGTGGGAAGCTCCCGATACCTGAGTGGTCGGTCCAATGGGAGCTCAACTATGAGGAAGCAGCACTTCATGCAGGCCTTGATGTCAATGCAGTTGCAAAGACATACTTGTACTTGAAATCCAGCCAACTTGGACAGAAAGCCATTGATGATCTTCTTCTACAAGCTCATGCCGACATGCGACGCTTTGAAGAGATCCGCACATTGCTCCTACGAATGGCCCATCGTCATGGAGAGCAGCCTGGAGTTCTTTATGAAGAAGCTGCCCAACAATCCTACTTTGGAGATGATGGCGATTCGACATCATGGAGCAATGTCACAGATCCTCGACATGATGCCTGGGCTGATGATGACCTACATGCCTGGTACGAGGACTGGTACGATGACGATGGCTACTACTATGACTACTACCAGGACGACAACGAAGCATGGCCTGAGCAGTGGTATGAAGCTGGATTTGATGATGAAGGTCCTGCTGAACAACCTGAAGGTGCTGCCGATGCTGAACAACAAGATGAAAGTTTCTACAAAGGAAAGGGCAAGTCTCGTGCCAGCTCTATGGGACTTGGATGCTCGACATGCGGCTCCAAGTGGCACAACACCCATAGCTGCCCTCTGAACGACCACCACAACAAGGGCAAGTCAAAAGGCTATGGCAAGTCCAAGGGCTATGGCAAGAGCTTTGGAAAGCCCTACAGAAAAGGATATGGGAAAGGAAAAGGCTTTGGCAAGAAAGGCAAGAGCTACTCCAAGAAANAAAGCCCTACAGAAAAGGATATGGGAAAGGAAAAGGCTTTGGCAAGAAAGGCAAGAGCTACTCCAAGAAAGGCTATGGAAAACGTGGCTTTTGGTCTGACGAACTTCCTCGAGGTTTCCAAGACTACTATGGTGGTTCCTACTTGATGAACTTCAAGGACGCTGTTCCGAATGACTTGGCATCCACTTCAAGTCCAACATCAATGCCAAAGGTCATCAAGCTGGACTCACCTCAGAAAGAAGAGCTCTTGACCGGAAAGAAAGTTCGCTTTGAAGACTCTGCCAATGCTGCTGCCAGCGAGACTGAAGAGAAGGTCAACAAGACGCTGAACTTCCCAGAGATTGCTGCGGAGAACTACGACCAGTTTCATGTGGTTCGTGGCCGACGAGTTTGTGGCCTCCTTGTGGATCCAGGTGCTGCCAGTGGACTTGTTGGCACTGAGACGCTTCGTGAACTTCTTGAAGCGATTCCTCCTGACAGTCACCACAAGATCGAATGGGGCCCTTCGACAACCTCTGTCACTGGCATCTCTGGGCAAAGTGATTCTACGTTGGCCCGAGTCAGTCTGCCGCTCGACATCAACAGCAACGAGCCTGCCAGCTACACGGCTGATCTCATTGGAGGACAAGGTTCACTCTGTCCTGCACTCTTGCCCAACACTTCTTTGAGGCAGANGAATGGTTTGAGAACGGTGACGGCATGATGGTGTGTTCACCCAATGGCCATCGACTTGATCATCCAGAAGCTCACTTGGTGATCATGCGCATACTCCTCACAGAGAGTGGCCATTACATCATCCCTGTCAACCAGCAGAGCGAGTTCAACATCTGCGACGAAGACAAGGCCAAGATCAAACTGATGCTCCAAGGACATGCAAAGCCCTACCAAACGACAACACTGGAGCAGACTGTTAACAGTCATGAATGCAACATCCACGACACTGAAAACTTGATCCATAACGACAGCAAGGACAATATTCCGAGCAACCACAAAGGCAAGCTTCAGTTTGCAACTGAAGATGCCTCAGCTGGCAACGAGATCCACGATGGACTTCGAATGGATCAAGTCTCCAATGGACTTTGCGATGGACTTCGAGGAGACATGAAACAAGTTGCCAGCGATGAGAAGCCGATCCAGGTCCTCTTGGGTCATGACTACAACATCGACTACGATGAGGCCACTGTGGAGTACCAAGGAGACACCTATCCTGGGCACCTGGCAGACAGCAAGTTGCGCTATCTGCAGAAGATGTATCGAGCGATACCAGAGGAATACTATTCCAAGCTGAAGAAGGTGCCGGTTACTCCCTACAACGCCCGTTCATGGGCCAGAAAGAACCGTGGCAAGAGATTCCAATTCCAAGAATGGTGTTCCGGTTCAGGACGCTTCAGCCTGCTGGCCATCCTTGCTGGACTTTGTGTACTCTTTCCCATCGACTATCGCTATGGCTGGGATCTTGGATTGCCCGAACATCAAAGAATCATCCATGAAGTTGAACAAGACATTGGTGGTGGCCCTGATGTGCTGTTCTACAGCCCTGCCTGTCGCCCATGGAGCATTTCAGCTACCAAACGTGACCTGGACCAGACTCAACGCGAACGAGCTGCTGAACGACCAACCTTGGACTACATCAAGAAGAAGTACAAGCAGAGATCCAAGGACAAGAAGGGCAATGTGATCGAGCAGCCTTGGTCCAGTGCACTTTGGGGCGAACTTGAAGAACTTCCTGGGGAGCGATTCCGAACTGATCAATGTCGACATGGAGCTCGAGATGAAGAAGGCAATCCAATCCTCAAGCCGACTGGACTGAAATCCGATTTCCACTTCAAACACTGCATATCAAGATGGCTTCAAGGAGCAGTTGCTGGAATGAACCGCACAACGATGGCATCTGTGTATCCTGAACCTCTTTGCCGAGCCATCATCCGTGACATCAAGAAGTACCTCTCCTTCAAGAACATGGTTGAGGACTACTACAAATGCCAAAGATGTGCCATGGGAAGAGCTGCAACAGCTGACATGGAACATTCGTTCATTCCTGGTGAATGCCGATACGGCAAATGGCCTGAGGGTGAAGGACCTCGTGAAAGGAAGAGACTTGAAAGAGAACAACAAGAGAAGGACAACATCTTTGAGAACTTCCGCAAAGAGGCTTTATCAAACCCCAAGGTCATGCAGGGCAAGTTGGCAGCTCATCCAAGCATCTCTTTCAACAGCGAACAAACTGCAATTCTGAAGATGTGTCTCATCAAGTTGCTCTTTACGGCTGTGGACGAGTTCGACAAGTTGGAGAAGAAGAAAGGCGATCAAAACTATGTGCATTGGCTTGAAGACCCCACTGCACTTGGCTGGCTCCAACAGATCTTCAAGGACTACATGGATGTTCAAGGCACTATGGCCTGCCTTCAACCTTGGAGCACTCCGACGCCAGCACCACATCTTGCAGTGGAACAAGCACCACTACGTCTTCTACTTCGTGGCAACATCGAAAGCTGGAAGATCGGTCAAGTTGAAGATCTTCGCACTTTGTCACTGAGCCAATGGAATNTCTTCTACTTCGTGGCAACATCGAAAGCTGGAAGATCGGTCAAGTTGAAGATCTTCGCACTTTGTCACTGAGCCAATGGAATGAGCCTGTGAACATTGAGGAAGATTGGCTCATTGCCATCTTTGGTGCTGACCCTGCTGATGTACCAGCCGCCTCTTCTTCTTCCTCATCTGGCTTGAAAGCCATTAAAGACAAGGATGCCGAGGATGAACCTGGCGGTGAACTTGCTCCATTGCCACAACCTGAACTTGATGAAGAAGAGGCTGATGCTCCAGCACATCACCCTGGCTCTCTGCGACCAATCTTTGACTTTCGCAGAGTCTTTGCACGTTTGCCCAAACTTGTACATGATGATGTCACTGCGAAGAGGCTCATACTTGGACTTCATGAGCGACTTTGGCATGCAGGAGTTCAAGATGTCAAATCCATCCTGATCAGATGCGGCATGCCTCATGCAGTTTGGCGCCTAGTTGGCGATGCAGTGTCTTCATGCAGAATTTGCAGAAAGTTCTCACGAGCTGGCCGCCGTCCTCAGTTCAAAGGAACTAACCTCAGCATGCAGTTCAATGAGATGGTCCAAGCCGATCTCTACAACTACGACGGCGACACCTTCCTGCTGGTCATCGATGAGGCCACGTGCTACAAGGTGGCGACCAAGTGCGAAAGCCGTGAGCTCAAGCACATCCTCAATGCATTGATGAGGTGTTGGATTCGATACTTTGGACCAATGAGGACGCTTGTGTCAGATCAAGAGACTTCCCTCATGACAGTTCATGCTGGAGTGGAACTACAACGACTTGGAATTGCACGACAGCCTGGTGGAACCACTTCTGGAATCCAAGGACAACGACATACGTCCACAGGCCTGGTCGAAAAGCACATCGACCTTACAAAATTGACCATGGCAAAGATCCAAGCTGAAGCCGCGAGATGGGGCCTGGAGATCGAGGGCGAAGAGTTGGCGTGTGAGGCCTGCATGGCAGCAAATACAACCTTCAATGTTGGAGGCTACTCGCCAGTGACTATGTTGTTTGGCGTGCTGCCACGTGGCTACTTAGAGCCAGAAGAACCTCTTCAAGGTGATGATGTTTCTCCTGATGAATCAGCCTTTGAAAGGTCACTTCGCCTACGACAAGTTGCTCTTCAAGCAAGCCAGGCTGCTATCCTTGAGTCAAGGATCTCAAGAGCCAATCGGTCAAGACCTCAACGTCTCCCTGTGGAAGATTGGATTCCAGGAACCACCAAAGCTAGTAGAGATCTTTCGTGATGATGGTGGTGGATACGGTTGGAGAGGCCCTGCTACCGTGCTCAAGATCAACGAAGCTGCTGGCACGGTGATTGTGGAGTTTCAGCAGAGGCCCTATTTGGTTGGACTACGTCATCTCAGACCCCTTCGTGAAAGCTACTTGCAGTTCATGAATGAGACATCCAGCACAACTTCCATGGAAGCTGAACAAGCTCTACGACGAATGAAGCTGGTTGTCGAGGACTGCACGCCCTACAAGCCATACACCATGGGCGAGATCTTGAAGTTTGAAGACGGCGAGAACAAGATGATCAAGTTTCCGAAGGAGATGAGTGACACAGTCAGCCAAATGCTCAGCGATGCCAAGATCTTTCTTGAATACCACCACAACCATGTGACTTTCCATGGAATCAGATTTGGAAAGGGTACGAAAACCATTCTGGTCCCCAAGTTCTCAAAAGGAACTTTGATCACATGGCCAGAAGGCCTCATTGGCATCTCTGTGACTGAGCACAACAATGACTCCAACATCCACATCAAGGAGCTCTTTGTCAAGAACATCGACAAGCTCTGCCATCTCTATCTCTACGGCTATNTGACTCCAACATCCACATCAAGGAGCTCTTTGTCAAGAACATCGACAAGCTCTGCCATCTCTATCTCTACGGCTATGTGCAGCTCCAGAACGATGACTCTTGGATCACAGCACGAGTCTCCAGACCTCCTGTGATCAAAGCTCAACAAGACCAACCTGACGAAGATGCGATGTCTACTACAAGCTCTCCTGAGCCTCAACATGAAGAAGGAGCCTTGAAGCGACAAGGTCCTGACACCAGAACCGTGACCTTGGCTCCTGAACGAAAGCGACAGAAGTTTCATCTGAGTTCACTTTGGTGGATGCTTCAACGACCAAAGAAGATCCAATTGCCACCAGATGACATCTGGTTTGAAGACCACCTTTACTGGATGCGAAGGAAGCTACTTGCTCTTCCTGATGAACCTGGCCGAGTTCCACAACGACCTCTACTTCATCTTCATTGCCGCACTGAGGCACAACTCCGGATCTACTTGCCTGATGGCGAGATCTAAAGAGTTGATGAGGACACTGATGTCCTGACTGAAGAGAAGGTGTTGGAACATTGGCCTGACTTCGAAGCCAGCGACAAAGCTGAACTGAAACAGTTTGTCGACGAGAAGGTCTTTCGCAAAGTTCTTCGCGACGATCTTCCTCAAGATGCTGCTCTGGTGGATGCCACATGGGTCCGCAAGTTCAAACGAACTGCCAACAAGACTTTGAAGGCCAAGAGCAGACTCTGTGCCCGAGGCTTCTTGGATCCTCAGAAAGAGGAATTGCCAACACGTTCAACAACTGCTACAAGATTGAGTCAAAGACTGGTGATTTCAGTTGCAGCCACTCATTCTTTTTCAGTGCGATCGTGGGACGTGAGTGGAGCTTTCTTGAAAGGTTTGACTTTCAAACGCATCCGTGAGATCCTCCAGAAGAAGGGCATCCCAATTCCTGACCGCAAGGTCGTGATCATTCCACCTCCAAACGTCTGGCGACATTTGGCTGAATTTGATCCTTCTTTCTTTGTGGCCGAGGGCGATGAGCACCGATGGGCTCTTCTTTGCGACAAACCTTCCTACGGTTTGGTGGATGCGCCCCTGGCTTGGCAACTGTCACTCTTTGAGACTTTGGAAGAAGGAGGATGTTGTCAGTCACTGCTGGATGAGAACATGTGGCACAAGAAATGCCCTACGACTGGACGTCTTCAAGGAGTTTTGACAACTCATGTTGACGACATGGCTGTGGCCGCGACGGACCAGTTCCTGACCGAGCAGTTCAAGTTTCTGACCAGTCGATTTGGCAAGATCAGCGAAGAGAAGCCACCATTTCAGCACTGCGGCGCTCGATACTCTCAGTCTGGTTCAACATTCCCAGAGATACATTTCGTCAGGGTTTTAAGTAGGAAATAAGAAATGAGGGGTTTTAGGTGAGAAATGGCCATTTCGTTGCTAAAACCCCGCGATTCANCAGGGCTCAACGAATGAGTTTTAGCTAGAGTTGAACAGAAATGCGACAATTAGCTAGTTTGTGCTGATATATCCTTTGAAACATGGGCTAACGAGATATTGGCTCTATGAGTAGCGTGAAGCTTTCAAC